>JAWNZC010000302.1:552500-657500 GCA_035771165.1 Paragorgia papillata
AGAGGTGTTTGTCTTAGAGAGAGGTGTTTGTCTTAGAGAGAAGTGTTTGTCTTAGAGAGAGGTGTTTGTCTTAGAGAGAGGTGTTTGTCTTAGAGAGAGGTGTTTGTCATAGAAAGGTGTTTGTCTTAGCGAGAGGTGTTCGTCTTAGAGAGAGGTGTTCGTCTTAGAGAGAGGTGTTTGTCTTAGAGAGAGGTGTTTGTCTTAGAGAGAGGTGTTTGTCTTAGAGAGAAGTGTTTGTCTTAGAGAGAGGTGTTTGTCTTAGAGAGAGGTGTTTGTCTTAGAGAGAGGTGTTTGTGTTAGAGAGAGGTGTTTGTCTTAGAGAGAGGTGTTTGTCTTAGAGAGAGGTGTTTGTCTTAGAGAGGCCTTAGAGAGGTGTTTGTCTTAGAGAGAGGTGTTTGTCTTAGAGAGAAGTGTTTGTCCTAGAGAGAGGTGTTTGTCTTAGAGAGAGGTGTTTGTCTTAGAGAGAGGTGTTTGTCTTAGAGAGAGGTGTTTGTGTTAGAGAGAGGTGTTTGTCTTAGAGAGAGGTGTTTGTCTTAGAGAGAGGTGTTTGTCTTAGAGAGAGGTGTTTGTGTTAGAGAAAGGTGTTTGTCTTAGAGAGGCCTTTGAGAGGTGTTCGTCTTAGAGAGGTGTTTGTCTTAGAGAGGTGTTTGTCTTAGAGAGAGGTGTTTGTCTTAGAGAGGTGTTTGTCTTAGAGAGGTGTTTGTCTTAGAGAGAGGTGTTTGTCTTACAGAGGTGTTTGTCTTAGAGAGAGGTGTTTGTCTTAGAGAGAGGTGTTTGTCTTAGAGAGAGGTGTTTGTCTTAGAGAGAGGTGTTTGTCTTAGAGAGAGGTGTTTGTCTTAGAGAGGCCTTAGAGAGGTGTTCGTCTTAGAGAGGTGTTTGTCTTAGAGAGAGGTGTTCGTCTTAGAGAGAGGTGTTTGTGTTAGACAGAGGTGTTGTCTTAGAGAGAGGTGTTTGTCTTAGAGAGAGGTGTTTGTCTTAGAGAGGTGTTTGTCTTAGAGAGAGGTGTTTGTCTTAGAGAGGTGTTCGTCTTAGAGAGAGGTGTATGTCTTAGAGAGAGGTGTTTGTCTCAGAGAGAGGTGTTTGTCAGAGAGAGGTGTTTGTCTTAGAGAGAGATGTTCGTCTTAGAGAGAGGTGTTTGTCTTACAGAGAGGTGTTTGTTTTAGAGAGAGGTATTTGTCTTAGAGAGAGGTGCTTGTCTTAGAGAGAGGTGTTTGTCTTAGAGAGAGGTGTTCGTCTTAGAGAGAGGTGTTTGTGTTAGACAGAGGTGTTTGTCTTAGAGAGAGGTGTTTGTCTTAGAGAGAGGTGTTTGTCTTAGAGAGGCCTTAGAGAGGTGTTTGTCTTAGAGAGAAGTGTTTGTCTTAGAGAGGTGTTCGTCTTAGAGAGAGGTGTATGTCTTAGAGAGAGGTGTTTGTCTGAGAGAGAGGTGTTTGTCAGAGAGAGGTGTTTGTCTGAGAGAGAGGTGTTCGTCTTAGAGAGAGGTGTTTGTCTTAGAGAGAGGTGTTTGTTTTAGAGAGGTGTTTGTCTTAGAGAGAGGTGTTCGTCTTAGAGAGGGGTGTTTGTCTTAGAGAGAGGTGTTTGTCTTAGAGAGGCCTTAGAGAGGTGTTCGTCTTAGAGAGGTGTTTGTCTTAGAGAGAGGTGTTTGTCTTAGAGAGAGGTGTTTGTCTTAGAGAGAGGTGTTTGTCTTAGAGAGAGGTGTTTGTCTTAGAGAGAGGTGTTCATCTTAGAGAGAGGTGTTTGTGTTAGAGAGAGGTGTTTGTCTTAGAGAGAGGTGTTTGTCTTAGAGAGAGGTGTTTGTCTTAGAGAGAGGTGTTTGTCTTAGGGAGGCCTTAGAGAGGTGTTCGTCTTAGAGAGGTGTTTGTCTTAGCGAGAGGTGTTCCTCTTAGAGAGAGGTGTTCGTCTTAGAGAGAGGTGTTTGTCTTAGAGAGAGGTGTTTGTCTTAGAGAGAGGTGTTTGTCTTAGATAGAGGTGTTTGTCTTAGAGAGAGGTGTTTGTGTTAGAGAGAGGTGTTTGTCTTAGAGAGAGCTGTTTGCCTTAGAGAGAGCTGTTTGTCTTAGAGAGGTGTTCGTCTTAGAGAGGTGTTTGTCATAGAGAGAGGTGTTTGTCTTAGTGAGGTGTTTGTCTTAGAGAGAGGTGTTTGTCTTAGAGAGCGGTGTTTGTCTGAGAGAGAGGTGTTTGTCTGAGAGAGGTGTTTGTCTTAGAGAGAGGTGTTCGTCTTAGAGAGAGGTGTTTGTGTTAGAGAGAGGTGTTTGTCTTAGAGAGAGGTGTTTGTCTTAGAGAGAGGTGTTTGTCTTAGGGAGGCCTTAGAGAGGTGTTCGTCTTAGAGAGGTGTTTGTCTTAGAGAGAGGTGTTTGTCTTAGAGAGGTGTTCGTCTTAGAGAGAGGTGTATGTCTTAGAGAGAGGTGTTTGTCTGAGAGAGAGCTGTTTGTCTGAGAGAGGTGTTTGTCTTAGAGAGAGGTGTTCGTCTTAGAGAGAAGTGTTTGTCTTAGAGAGAGGTGTTTGTCTTAGAGAGAGGTGTTTGTCTTAGAGAGAGGTGTTTGTGTTAGAGAGAGGTGTTTGTCTTAGAGAGAGGTGTTTGTCTTAGAGAGAGGTGTTTGTCTTAGAGAGGTGTTCGTCTTAGAGAGAGGTGTTTGTCTTAGAGAGAGGTGTTTGTCTGAGAGAGAGGTGTTTGTCTGAGAGAGAGGTGTTTGTCTGAGAGAGGTGTTTGTGTTAGACAGAGGTGTTTGTCTTAGAGAGAGGTGTTTGTCTTACAGAGGCCTTAGAGAGGTGTTCGTCTTAGAGAGTTGTTTGTCTTAGAGAGAGGTGTTTGTCTTAGAGAAGTGTTTGTCTTAGAGAGAGGTGTTTGTCTTAGAGAGAGGTGTTTGTCTTAGGGAGGCCTTAGAGAGGTGTTCGTCTTAGAGAGGTGTTTGCCTTAGAGAGAGGTGTTTGTGTTAGAGAGAGGTGTTTGTCTTAGAGAGAGGTGTTTGTCTTAGAGCGAGGTGTTTGTCTTAGAGAGAGGTGTTTGTCTTAGAGAGAGGTGTTTGTCTTAGAGAGAGGTGTTTGTCTTAGAGAGGCCTTAGAGAGGTGTTCGTCTTAGAGAGGTGTTTGTCTTAGAGAGAGGTGTTCGTCTTAGAGAGAGGTGTTTGTGTTAGACAGAGGTGTTGTCTTAGAGAGAGGTGTTTGTCTTAGAGAGAGGTGTTTGTCTTAGACAGGTGTTTGTCTTAGAGAGAGGTGTTTGTCTTAGAGAGGTGTTCGTCTTAGAGAGAGGTGTTTGTCTCAGAGAGAGGTGTTTGTCAGAGAGAGGTGTTTGTCTTAGAGAGAGATGTTCGTCTTAGAGAGAGGTGTTTGTCTTAGAGAGAGGTGTTTGTTTTAGAGAGAGGTATTTGTCTTAGAGAGAGGTGTTTGTCTTAGAGAGAGGTGTTTGTCTTAGAGAGAGGTGTTTGTCTTAGAGAGGTGTTTGTCTTAGAGAGAGGTGTTCGTCTTAGAGAGAGGTGTTTGTGTTAGACAGAGGTGTTTGTCTTAGAGAGAGGTGTTTGTCTTAGAGAGAGGTGTTTGTCTTAGAGAGGCCTTAGAGAGGTGTTTGTCTTAGAGAGAAGTGTTTGTCTTACAGAGGTGTTCGTCTTAGAGAGAGGTGTATGTCTTAGAGAGAGGTGTTTGTCTGAGACAGAGGTGTTTGTCAGAGAGAGGTGTTTGTCTTAGAGAGAGGTGTTCGTCTTAGAGAGAGGTGTTTGTCTTAGAGAGAGGTGTTTGTCTTAGAGAGGTGTTTGTCTTAGAGAGAGGTGTTCGTCTTAGAGAGAGGTGTTTGTCTTAGAGAGAGGTGTTTGTCTTAGAGAGAGGTGTTTGTCTTAGAGAGGCCTTAGAGAGGTGTTCGTCTTAGAGAGGTGTTTGTCTTAGAGAGAGGTGTTTGTCTTAGAGAGAGGTGTTTGTCTTAGAGAGAGGTGTTTGTCTTAGAGAGAGGTGTTTGTCTTAGAGAGAGGTGTTTGTCTTAGAGAGAGGTGTTTGTCTTAGAGAGAGCTGTTCATCTTAGAGAGAGGTGTTTGTCTTAGAGAGAGGTGTTTGTCTTAGAGAGAGGTGTTTGTCTTAGAGAGGTGTTTGTGTTAGAGAGAGGTGTTTGTCTTAGAGAGAGGTGTTTGTCTTAGAGAGAGGTGTTTGTCTTAGGGAGGCCTTAGAGAGGTGTTCGTCTTAGAGAGGTGTTTGTCTTAGAGAGAGGTGTTTGTCTTAGAGAGAGGTGTTTGTGTTAGAGAGAGGTGTTTGTCTTAGAGAGAGGTGTTTGTCTTACAGAGGCCTTAGAGAGGTGTTCGTCTTAGAGATGTGTTTGTCTTAGAGAGAGGTGTTTGTCTTAGAGAGAGGTGTTTGTGTTAGAGAGAGGTGTTTGTCTTAAAGAGAGGTGTTTGTCTTAGAGAGGTGTTCGTCTTAGAGAGAGGTGTTTGTCTGAGAGAGAGGTGTTTGTCTGAGAGAGGTGTTTGTGTTAGACAGAGGTGTTTGTCTTAGAGAGAGGTGCTTGTCTTAGAGAGAGGTGTTTGTCTTAGAGAGAGGTGTTCATCTTAGAGAGAGGTGTTTGTCTTAGAAAGAGGTGTTTGTCTTAGAGAGAGGTGTTTGTCTTAGAGAGGTGTTTGTGTTAGAGAGAGGTGTTTGTCTTAGAGAGAGGTGTTTGTCTTAGAGAGAGGTGTTTGTCTTAGGGAGGCCTTAGAGAGGTGTTCGTCTTAGAGAGGTGTTTGTCTTAGCGAGAGGTGTTCCTCTTAGAGAGAGGTGTTCGTCTTAGAGAGAGGTGTTTGTCTTAGAGAGAGGTGTTTGTCTTAGAGAGAGGTGTTTGTCTTAGATAGAGGTGTTTGTCTTAGAGAGAGGTGTTTGTGTTAGAGAGAGGTGTTTGTCTTAGAGAGAGCTGTTTGCCTTAGAGAGAGCTGTTTGTCTTAGAGAGGTGTTCGTCTTAGAGAGGTGTTTGTCTTAGAGAGAGGTGTTTGTCTTAGAGAGGTGTTCGTCTTAGAGAGAGGTGTTTGTCCTAGAGAGCGGTGTTTGTCTGAGAGAGAGGTGTTTGTCTGAGAGAGGTGTTTGTCTTAGAGAGAGGTGTTTGTCTTAGAGAGAGGTGTTTGTCTTAGAGAGTGTTTGTCTTAGAGAGAGGTGTTTGTCTTAGAGAGAGGTGTTTGTCTTAGAGAGGTGTTTGTCTTAGAGAGGCCTTAGAGAGGTGTTTGTCTTAGAGAGAGGTGTTTGTCTTAGAGAGAGGTGTTTGTCTTAGAGAGAGTTGTTTGTCTTAGAGAGGTGTTTGTCTTAGAGAGAGGTGTTTGTCTTAGAGAGAGGTGTTTGTCTTAGAGAGAGGTGTTTTGTCTTAGAGAGAGGTGTTTGTCTTAGAGAGAGGTGTTTGTCTTAGAGAGAGGTGTTTGTCTTAGAGAGAGGTGTTTGTCTTAGAGAGAGGTGTTTGTCTTAGAGAGAGGTGTTCGTCTTAGAGAGAGGTGTTTGTCTTAGAGAGAGGTGTTTGTCTTAGAGAGAGGTGTTTGTCTTAGAGAGAGGTGTTTGTCTTAGAGAGAGGTGTTTGTCTTAGAGAGAGGTGTTTGTCTTAGAGAGAGGTGTTTGTCTTAGAGAGAGGTGTTTGTCTTAGAGAGAGGTGTTTGTCTTAGAGAGAGGTGTTTGTCTTAGAGAGAGGTGTTTGTCTGAGAGAGAGAGGTGTTTGTCTTAGAGAGAGGTGTTTGTCTTAGAGAGGTGTTTGTCTTAGAGAGAGGTGTTTGTCTTAGAGAGAGGTGTTTGTCTTAGAGAGAGAGGTGTTTGTCTTAGAGAGAGGTGTTTGTCTTAGAGAGAGGTTTTTGTCTTAGAGAGGTGTTTGTCTTAGAGAGAGGTGTTTGTCTTAGAGAGAGGTGTTTGTCTTAGAGAGAGGTGTTCGTCTTAGAGAGAGGTGTTTGTCTTAGAGAGAGGTGTTTGTCTTAGAGAGAGGTGTTTGTCTTAGAGAGAGGTGTTTGTCTTAGAGAGAGGTGTTTGTCTTAGAGAGAGGTGTTTGTCTTAGAGAGAGGTGTTTGTCTTAGAGAGAGGTGTTTGTCTTAGAGAGAGTCTTAGAGAGGTGTTTGTCTTAGAGAGAGGTGTTTGTCTTTTGTCTTAGAGAGAGGTGTTTTTCTTAGAGAGAAGTGTTTGTCTTAGAGAGAGGTGTTTGTCTTAGAGAGGCCGTAGAGAGGTGTTCGTCTTAGAGAGGTGTTTGTCTGAGAGAGAGGTGTTTGTCTGAGAGAGGTGTTTGTGTTAGACAGAGGTGTTTGTCTTAGAGAGAGGTGTTTGTCTTACAGAGGCCTTAGAGAGGTGTTCGTCTTAGAGAGGTGTTTGTCTTACACATAGGTGTTTGTCTTAGAGAGGTGTTTGTCTTACAGAGAGGTGTTTGTCTTAGAGAGAGGTGTTTGTCTTAGGGAGGCCTTAGAGAGGTGTTCGTCTTAGAGAGGTGTTTGCCTTAGAGAGAGGTGTTTGTGTTAGAGAGAGGTGTTTGTCTTAGAGAGGTGTTCGTCTTAGAGAGAGGTGTTTGTCTTAGAGAGCGGTGTTTGTCTGAGAGAGAGGTGTTTGTCTGAGAGAGGTGTTTGTCTTAGAGAGAGGTGTTCGTCTTAGAGAGAGGTGTTTGTGTTAGAGAGAGGTGTTTGTCTTAGAGAGAGGTGTTTGTCTTAGAGAGAGGTGTTTGTCTTAGGGAGGCCTTAGAGAGGTGTTCGTCTTAGAGAGGTGTTTGTCTTAGAGAGAGGTGTTTGTCTTAGAGAGGTGTTTGTCTTAGAGAGAGGTGTTTGTCTTAGAGAGAGGTGTTTGTCTGAGAGAGAGCTGTTTGTCTGAGAGAGGTGTTTGTCTTAGAGAGAGGTGTTCGTCTTAGAGAGAGGTGTTTGTCTTAGAGAGAGGTGTTTGTCTTAGAGAGGTGTTTGTCTTAGAGAGAGGTGTTCGTCTTAGAGAGAGGTGTTTGTCTTAGAGAGAGGTGTTTGTCTTAGAGAGAGGTGTTTGTTTTAGAGAGAGGTGCTTGTCTTAGAGAGAGGTGTTTGTCTTAGAGAGAGGTGTTTGTGTTAGAGAGAGGTGTTTGTCTTAGAGAGAGGTGTTTGTCTTAGAGAGGTGTTCGTCTTAGAGAGAGGTGTTTGTCTGAGAGAGAGGTGTTTGTCTGAGAGAGGTGTTTGTGTTAGACAGAGGTGTTTGTCTTAGAGAGAGGTGTTTGTCTTACAGAGGCCTTAGAGAGGTGCTCGTCTTAGAGAGGTGTTTGTCTTACACATAGGTGTTTGTCTTAGAGAGGTGTTTGTCTTACAGAGAGGTGTTTGTCTTAGAGAGAGGTGTTTGTCTTAGGGAGGCCTTAGAGAGGTGTTCGTCTTAGAGAGGTGTTTGCCTTAGAGAGAGGTGTTTGTGTTAGAGAGAGGTGTTTGTCTTAGAGAGGTGTTCGTCTTAGAGAGAGGTGTTTGTCTTAGAGAGCGGTGTTTGTCTGAGAGAGAGGTGTTTGTCTGAGAGAGGTGTTTGTCTTAGAGAGAGGTGTTCGTCTTAGAGAGAGGTGTTTGTGTTAGAGAGAGGTGTTTGTCTTAGAGAGAGGTGTTTGTCTTAGAGAGAGGTGTTTGTCTTAGGGAGGCCTTAGAGAGGTGTTCGTCTTAGAGAGGTGTTTGTCTTAGAGAGAGGTGTTTGTCTTAGAGAGGTGTTCGTCTTAGAGAGAGGTGTATGTCTTAGAGAGAGGTGTTTGTCTGAGAGAGAGCTGTTTGTCTGAGAGAGGTGTTTGTCTTAGAGAGAGGTGTTTGTCTTAGAGAGAAGTGTTTGTCTTAGAGAGAGGTGTTTGTCTTAGAGAGAGGTGTTTGTCTTAGAGAGAGGTGTCTGTTTTAGAGAGAGGTGCTTGTCTTAGAGAGAGGTGTTTGTCTTAGAGAGAGGTGTTTGTCTGAGAGAGAGGTGTTTGTCTGAGAGAGGTGTTTGTGTTAGACAGAGGTGTTTGTCTTAGAGAGAGGTGTTTGTCTTACAGAGGCCTTAGAGAGGTGTTCGTCTTAGCGAGTCGTTTGTCTTAGAGAGAGGTGTTTGTCTTAGAGAGGTGTTTGTCTTAGAGAGAGGTGTTTGTCTTAGAGAGAGGTGTTTGTCTTAGGGAGGCCTTAGAGAGGTGTTCGTCTTAGAGAGGTGTTTGCCTTAGAGAGAGGTGTTTGTGTTAGAGAGAGGTGTTTGTGTTAGAGAGAGGTGTTTGTCTTAGAGCGAGGTGTTTGTCTTAGAGAGAGGTGTTTGTCTTAGAGAGAGGTGTTTGTCTTAGAGAGAGGTGTTTGTCTTAGAGAGGCCTTAGAGAGGTGTTCGTCTTAGAGAGGTGTTTGTCTTAGAGAGAGGTGTTTGTCTTAGAGAGAGGTGTTTGTCTTAGAGAGAGGTGTTTGTCTTAGAGAGGTGTTTGTCTTAGAAAGATGTGTTTGTCTTAGAGAGGTGTTTGTCTTAGCGAGAGGTGTTCCTCTTAGAGAGAGGTGTTCGTCTTAGAGAGAGGTGTTTGTCTTAGATAGAGGTGTTTGTCTTAGAGAGAGGTGTTTGTGTTAGAGAGAGGTGTTTGTCTTAGAGAGAGCTGTTTGCCTTAGAGAGAGCTGTTTGTCTTAGAGAGGTGTTCGTCTTAGAGAGGTGTTTGTCTTAGAGAGAGGTGTTTGTCTTAGAGAGGTGTTCGTCTTAGAGAGAGGTGTTTGTCTTAGAGAGCGGTGTTTGTCTGAGAGAGAGGTGTTTGTCTGAGAGAGGTGTTTGTCTTAGAGAGAGGCGTTTGTCTTAGAGAGAGGTGTTTGTCTTAGAGAGGCCTTAGAGAGGTGTTCGTCTTAGAGAGGTGTTTGTCTTAGAGAGAGGTGTTTGTCTTAGAGAGAGGTGTTTGTCTTAGAGAGAGGTGTTCGTCTTAGAAAGAGGTGTTTGTCTTAGAAAGAGGTGTTTGTCTTAGAGAGAGGTGTTCGTCTTAGAGAGAGGTGTTTGTCTTAGAGAGAGGTGTTCGTCTTAGAGAGAGGTGTTTGTCTTAGAGAGAGGTGTTCGTCTTAGAGAGAGGTGTTCGTCTTTGAGAGAGGTGTTTGTCTGAGAGAGGTGTTCGTCTTAGAGAGAGGTGTTTGTCTTAGAGAGAGGTGTTTGTCTTAGGGAGGCCTTAGAGAGGTGTTCGTCTTAGAGAGAGGTATTTGTCTTAGAGAGAGGTGTTTGTCTTAGAGAGAGGTGTTTGTCTTAGAGAGGTGTTTGTCTTAGAGAGGTGTTCGTCTTAGAGAGAGGTGTTTGTCTGAGAGAGAGGTGTTTGTCTGAGAGAGGTGTTTGTGTTAGACAGAGGTGTTTGTCTTAGAGAGAGGTGTTTGTCTTACAGAGGCCTTAGAGAGGTGTTCGTCTTAGAGAGGTGTTTGTCTTACACATAGGTGTTTGTCTTAGAGAGGTGTTTGTCTTACAGAGAGGTGTTTGTCTTAGAGAGAGGTGTTTGTCTTAGCGAGGCCTTAGAGAGGTGTTCGTCTTAGAGAGGTGTTTGCCTTAGAGAGAGGTGTTTGTGTTAGAGAGAGGTGTTTGTGTTAGAGAGAGGTGTTTGTCTTAGAGAGAGGTGTTTGTCTTAGAGAGAGGTGTTTCTCTTAGAGAGAGGTGTTTGTCTTAGAGAGAGGTGTTCGTCTTAGAGAGAGGTGTTTGTCTTAGAGAGAGGTGTTTGTCTTAGAGAGTGGTGTTTGTCTTAGAGAGAAGTGTTTGTCTTAGAGAGAGGTGTTTGTCTGAGAGAGGTGTTTGTCTTAGAGAGAGGTGTTTGTCTTAGAGAGAGGTGTTTGTCTTAGGGAGGCCTTAGAGAGGTGTTCGTCTTAGAGAGGTGTTTGTCTTAGAGAGGCCTTAGAGAGGTGTTCGTCTTAGAGAGGTGTTTGCCTTAGAGAGAGGTGTTTGTGTTAGAGAGAGGTGTTTGTCTTAGAGAGAGGTGTTTGTCTTAGAGAGAGGTGTTTCTCTTAGAGAGAGGTGTTTGTCTTAGAGAGAGGTGTTCGTCTTAGAGAGAGGTGTTTGTCTTAGAGAGAGGTGTTTGTCTTAGAGAGTGGTGTTTGTCTTAGAGAGAAGTGTTTGTCTTAGAGAGTGGTGTTTGTCTTAGAGAGAAGTGTTTGTCTTAGAGAGAGGTGTTTGTCTTAGAGAGAGGTGTTTGTCTTAGAGAGAGGTGTTTGTCTTAGACAGGTGTTTGTCCTAGAAAGATGTGTTTGTCTTAGAGAGGTGTTTGTCTTAGCGAGAAGGTGTTCCTCTTAGAGAGAGGTGTTCGTCTTAGAGAGAGGTGTTTGTCTTAGAGAGAGGTGTTTGTCTTAGAGAGAGGTGTTTGTCTTAGAGAGAGCTGTTTGTGTTAGAGAGAGGTGTTTGTCTTAGAGGCAGGTGTTTGTCTTAGAGAGAGCTGTTTGTCTTAGAGAGGTGTTTGTCTTAGAGAGAGGTGTTTGTCTTAGAGAGAGGTGTTTGTCTTAGAGAGAGGTGTTTGTCTTAGAGAGAGGTGTTTGTCTTAGAGAGAGGTGTTTGTCTTAGAGAGAGGTGTTTGTCTTAGAGAGAAGTGTTTGTCTTAGAGAGAGGTGTTTGTCTGAGAGAGGTGTTTGTCTTAGAGAGAGGTGTTTGTCTTAGAGAGGCCTTAGAGAGGTGTTCGTCTTAGAGAGGTGTTTGTCTTAGAGAGAGGTGTTTGTCTTAGAGAGAGGTGTTTGTCTTAGAGAGAGGTGTTCGTCTTAGAAAGAGGTGTTTGTCTTAGAGAGAGGTGTTTGTCTTAAAGAGAGGTGTTCGTCTTAGAGAGAGGTGGTTATCTTAGAGAGAGGTGTTCCTCTTAGAGAGTGGTGTTTGTCTTAGAGAGTGGTGTTCGTCTTAGAGAGAGGTGTTTGTCTTAGAGAGAGGTGTTTGTCTGAGAGAGAGGTGTTTGTCTTAGAGAGAGGTGTTTCTCTTAGAGAGAGGTGTTTGTCTTAGAGAGAGGTGTTCGTCTTAGAGAGAGGTGTTTGTCTTAGAGAGAGGTGTTTGTCTTAGAGAGAGGTGGTTATCTTAGAGAGAGGTGTTCCTCTTAGAGAGTGGTGTTTGTGTTAGAGAGAGGTGTTTGCCTTAGAGAGAGGTGTTTGTGTTAGAGAGAGGTGTTTGTCTTAGAGAGAGGTGTTTGTCTTAGAGAGAGGTGTTTGTCTTAGAGAGAGGTGTTTGTCTTAGAGAGAGGTGTTCGTCTTAGAGAGAGGTGTTTGTCTTAGAGAGAGGTGTTTGTCTTAGAGAGAGGTGTTTGTCTTAGAGAGAAGTGTTTGTCTTAGAGAGTGGTGTTTGTCTTAGAGAGAAGTGTTTGTCTTAGAGAGAGGTGTTTGTCTTAGAGAGAGGTGTTTGTCTTAGAGAGAGGTGTTTGTCTTAGACAGGTGTTTGTCCTAGAAAGATGTGTTTGTCTTAGAGAGGTGTTTGTCTTAGCGAGAAGGTGTTCCTCTTAGAGAGAGGTGTTCGTCTTAGAGAGAGGTGTTTGTCTTAGAGAGAGGTGTTTGTCTTAGAGAGAGGTGTTTGTCTTAGAGAGAGCTGTTTGTGTTAGAGAGAGGTGTTTGTCTTAGAGGCAGGTGTTTGCCTTAGAGAGAGCTGTTTGTCTTAGAGAGGTGTTTGTCTTAGAGAGAGGTGTTTGTCTTAGAGAGAGGTGTTTGTCTTAGAGAGAGGTGTTTGTCTTAGAGAGAGGTGTTTGTCTTAGAGAGAGGTGTTTGTCTTAGAGAGAAGTGTTTGTCTTAGAGAGAGGTGTTTGTCTGAGAGAGGTGTTTGTCTTAGAGAGAGGTGTTTGTCTTAGAGAGGCCTTAGAGAGGTGTTCGTCTTAGAGAGGTGTTTGTCTTAGAGAGAGGTGTTTGTCTTAGAGAGAGGTGTTTGTCTTAGAGAGAGGTGTTCGTCTTAGAAAGAGGTGTTTGTCTTAGAGAGAGGTGTTTGTCTTAAAGAGAGGTGTTCGTCTTAGAGAGAGGTGTTTGTCTTAGAGAGAGGTGTTCCTCTTAGAGAGTGGTGTTTGTCTTAGAGAGTGGTGTTCGTCTTAGAGAGAGGTGTTTGTCTTAGAGAGAGGTGTTTGTCTGAGAGAGAGGTGTTTGTCAGAGAGAGGTGTTTGTCTTAGAGAGAGGTGTTCCTCTTAGAGAGAGGTGTTTGTCTTAGAGAGAGGTGTTTGTCTTAGAGAGAGGTGTTTGTTTTAGAGAGAGGTATTTGTCTTAGAGAGAGGTGTTTGTCTTAGAGTGCTGTTTGTCTTAGAGAGAGGTGTTTGTCTTAGAGAGGTGTTTGTCTTAGAGAGAGGTGTTCGTCTTAGAGAGAGGTGTTTGTCTTAGAGAGAGGTGTTTGTCTTAGAGAGAGGTGTTTGTTTTAGAATGAGGTATTTGTCTTAGAGAGAGGTGTTTGTCTTAGAGTGCTGTTTGTCTTAGAGAGAGGTGTTTGTCTTAGAGAGGTGTTTGTCTTAGAGAGAGGTGTTCGTCTTAGAGAGAGGTGTTTGTCTTAGAGAGTGGTGTTCGTCTTATTGAGAGGTGTTTGTCTTAGAGAGAGGTGTTTGTCTTAGAGAGAGGTGTTTGTCTTAGAGAGAGGTGTTTGTCTTAGAGAGAGGTGTTTGTGTTAGAGAGAGGTGTTTGTCTTAGAGGCAGGTGTTTGCCTTAGAGAGAGCTGTTTGTCTTAGGAAGGTGTTCGTCTTAGAGAGGTGTATGTCTTAGAGAGAGGTGTTTGTCTTAGAGAGAGGTGTTTGTCTTAGAGAGAGGTGTTTGTCTTAGAGAGAGGTGTTCGTCTTAGAGAGAGGTGTTTGTCTTAGAGAGAGGTGTTTGTCTTAGAGAGAGGTGTTTGTCTTAGAGAGAAGTGTTTGTCTTAGAGAGAGGTGTTTGTCTGAGAGAGGTGTTTGTCTTAGAGAGAGGTGTTTGTCTTAGAGAGAGGTGTTTGTCTTAGAGGGGCCTTAGAGAGGTGTTCGTCTTAGAGAGGTGTTTGTCTTAGAGAGAGGTGTTTGTCTTAGAGAGAGGTGTTTGTCTTAGAGAGAGGTGTTCGTCTTAGAAAGAGTTGTTTGTCTTAGAGAGAGGTGTTTGTCTTAGAGAGAGATGTTCGTCTTAGAGAGAGGTGGTTATCTTAGAGAGAGGTGTTCCTCTTAGAGAGTGGTGTTTGTCTTAGAGAGAGGTGTTCGTCTTAGAGAGACGTGTTTGTCTTAGAGAGAGGTGTTTGTCTTAGAGAGAGGTGTTTGTCTTAGAGAGAGGTGTTTGTGTTAGAGAAAGATGTTTGTCTTAGAGAGAGGTGTTTGTCTTAGAGAGAGGTGTTTGTCTTAGAGAGGCCTTAGAGAGGTGTTTGTCTTAGAGAGGTGTTTGTCTTAGAGAGAGGTGTTTGTCTTAGAGAGGTGTTTGTCTTAGAGAGAGGTGTTTGTCTTAGAGAGAGGTGTTTGTCTTAGAGAGGCCTTAGAGAGGTGTTCGTCTTAGAGAGGTGTTTGTCTTAGAGAGAGGTGTTTGTCTTAGAGAGAGGTGTTTGTCTTAGAGAGAGGTGTTTGTCTTAGAGAGGCCTTAGAGAGGTGTTCATCTTAGAGAGGTGTTTGTCTTAGAGAGAGGTGTTTGTCTTAGAGAGGTGTTCGTCTTAGAGAGAGGTGTATGTCTTAGAGAGAGGTGTTTGTCTGAGAGAGGTGTTTGTCTTAGAGAGAGGTGTTCGTCTTAGAGAGACGTGTTTGTCTTAGAGAGAGGTGTTTGTCTTAGAGAGAGGTGTTTGTCTTAGAGAGAGGTGTTTGTGTTAGAGAAAGATGTTTGTCTTAGAGAGAGGTGTTTGTCTTAGAGAGACGTGTTTGTCTTAGAGAGGCCTTAGAGAGGTGTTCGTCTTAGAGAGGTGTTTGTCTTAGAGAGAGGTGTTTGTCTTAGAAAGAGGTGTTTGTCTTAGAGAGAGGTGTTTGTCTTAGAGAGAGGTGTTGGTCTTAGAGAGAGGTGTTCATCTTAGAGAGAGGTGTTTGTCTTAGAGAGAGGTGTTTGTCTTAGAGAGAGGTGTTTGTCTTAGAGAGAGGTGTTTGTCTTAGAGAGAGGTGTTTGTCTTAGAGAGAAGTGTTTGTCTTAGAGAGAGGTGTTTGTCTTAGAGAGAGGTGTTTCTCTTAGAGGGAGGTGTTTGTCTTAGAGAGGCCTTAGAGAGGTGTTCATCTTAGAGAGGTGTTTGTCTTAGAGAGAGGTGTTTGTCTTAGAGAGGTGTTCGTCTTAGAGAGAGGTGTATGTCTTAGAGAGAGGTGTTTGTCTGAGAGAGGTGTTTGTCTTAGAGAGAGGTGTTCGTCTTAGAGAGAGGTGTTTGTCTTAGAGAGAGGTGTTTGTCTTAGAGAGAGGTGTTTGTCTTAGAGAGAGGTGTTTGTGTTAGAGAGAGATGTTTGTCTTAGAGAGAGGTGTTTGTCTTAGAGAGAGGTGTTTGTCTTAGAGAGGCCTTAGAGAGGTGTTCGTCTTAGAGAGGTGTTTGTCTTAGAGAGAGGTGTTTGTCTTAGAGAGAGGTGTTTGTCTTAGAGAGAGGTGTTTGTCTTAGAGAGAGGTGTTTGTCTTAGAGAGAGGTGTTCATCTTAGAGAGAGGTGTTTGTCTTAGAGAGAGGTGTTTGTCTTAGAGAGAGGTGTTTGTCTTAGAGAGAAGTGTTTGTCTTAGGGAGGCCTTAGAGAGGTGTTTCGTCTTAGAGAGGTGTTTGCCTTAGAGAGAGGTGTTTGTGTTAGAGAGAGGTGTTTGTGTTAGAGAGAGGTGTTTGTCTTAGAGAGAGGTGTTTGTCTTAGAGAGAGGTGTTTGTCTTAGAGAGAGGTGTTTGTCTTAGAGAGAGGTGTTTGTCTTAGAGAGGTGTTTGTCTTAGAGAAAGGTGTTTGTCTTAGAGAGGTGTTCGTCTTAGAGAGAGGTGTATGTCTTAAACAGAGGTGTTTGTCTGAGAGAGAGGTGTTTGTCTGAGAGAGGTGTTTGTCTTAGAGAGGTGTTCGTCTTAGAGAGAGGTGTTTGTGTTAGAGAGAGGTGTTTGTCTGAGAGAGAGGTGTTTGTCTTAGAGTGGTGTTCGTCTTAGAGAGAGGTGTTTGTCTTAGAGAGAGGTGTTTGTCTGAGAGAGGTGTTTGTGTTAGAGAGAGGTGTTTGTCTTAGAGAGAGGTGTTTGTCTTACGGAGGCCTTAGAGAGGTGTTCGTCTAAGAGAGGTGTTTGTCTTAGAGAGAGGTGTTTGTCTTAGAGAGGTGTTCGTCTTAGAGAGAGGTGTTTGTCTTAGAGAGAGGTGTTTGTCTTAGAGAGAGGTGTTTGTCTTAGAGAGAGGTGTTTGTCTGAGAGAGAGGTGTTTGTCTGAGAGAGGTGTTTCTGTTAGAGAGTGGTGTTTGTCTTAGAGAGAGGTGTTTGTCTTACACAGGCCTTAGAGAGGTGTTCGTCTTAGAGAGGTGATTGTCTTAGAGAGGTGTTTGTCTTAGCGGGAGGTGTTTGTCTTAGAGGTCTTTATCTTAGAGAGATGTGTTTGTCTTAGAGAGATGTTTGTCTTAGCGAGAGGTGTTCGTCTTAGAGAGAGGTGTTCGTCTTAGAGAGAGGTGTTTGTCTTAGAGAGAGGTGTTTGTCTTAGAGAGAGGTGTTTGTCTTAGAGAGAGGTGTTTGTCTTAGAGAGAGGTGTTTGTCTTAGAGAGAGGTGTTTGTCTTAGAGAGAGGTGTTTGTGTTAGAGAGAGGTGTTTGTCTTAGAGAGAGGTGTTTGTCTGAGAGAGAGGTGTTTGTCTTAGAGAGAGGTGTTCGTCTTAGAGAGAGGTGTTCGAAAGTCGTTTTCATAAACAAGCAGTAATAGCCCCAGGTCTCGGTGAATTGCAGGATACTACGTGGAAAAACGGTCAGATGCATACAAGAAGGGGTAACTCACCAAACGGTCTTGGCAAACTGTCGGACAACCAGAGTGATACATTACACAGGTACAAAAAATGGCTATAAAAACGCTTGTGTCAGACGATTACGATATTGTGTGCAGAGTAATTTGTCTTAGAGAGGTGTTTGTCTTAGAGAGAGGTGTTCGTCTTAGAGAGAGGTGTTTGTCTTAGAGAGAGGTGTTCGTCTTAGAGAGGTGTTTGTCTTAGCGAGAGGTGTTCGTCTTAGAGATAGGTGTTTGTCTTAGAGAGAGGTGTTCGTCTTAGAGAGAGGTGTTTGTCTTAGAGAGAGGTGTTTGTCTTAGAGAGAGGTGTTTGTCTCAGAGAGAGGTGTCTGTCTTAGAGAGGTGTTTGTCTTAGAGAGAGGTGTTTGTCTTAGAGAGAGGTGTTTGTCTTAGAGAGAGGTGTTTGTCTTAGAGAGAGGTGTTTGTCTTAGAGAGAGGTGTTCGTCTTAGAGAGAGGTGGTTGTCTTAGAGAGTGGTGTTCCTCTTAGAGAGAGGTGTTTGTCTGAGAGAGAGGTGTTCGACTTAGAGAGAGGTGTTTGTCTTAGAGGGAGGTGTTTGTCTTAGAGAGAGGTGTTTCTCTTAGAGAGAGGTGTTCCTCTTAGAGAGAGGTGTTTGTCTTAGAGAGGTGTTTGTCTTAGAGAGGTGTTCGTCTTAGAGAGAGGTGTTTGTCTGAGAAAGAGGTGTTTGTGTTAGAGAGAGGTGTTTGTCTTAGAGAGAGGTGTTCGTCTTAGAGAGAGGTGTTTGTCTTAGGGAGAGGTGTTTGTCTTAGAGAGAAGTGTTTGTCTTAGAGAGAGGTGTTTGTCTTAGAGAGAGGTGTTCCTCTTAGAGAGAGGTGTTTGTGTTAGAGAGAGGTGTTTGTCTTAGAGAGAGGTGTTCGTCTTAGAGAGAGGTGTTTGTCTTAGGGAGAGGTGTTTGTCTTAGAGCGAGGTGTTTGTCTTAGAGAGAGGTGTTTGTCTTAGAGAGAGGTGTTTGTGTTAGAGAGAGGTGTTTGTCTTAGAGAGAGGTGTTTGTCTTAGAGAGAGGTGTTTGTGTTAGAGAAAGATGTTTGTCTTAGAGAGAGGTGTTTGTCTTAGAGAGAGGTGTTTGTCGTAGAGAGGCCTTAGAGAGGTGTTCGTCTTAGAGAGGTGTTTGTCTTAGAGAGAGGTGTTTGTCTTAGAAAGAGGTGTTTGTCTTAGAGAGAGGTGTTTGTCTTAGAGAGAGGTGTTGGTCTTAGAGAGAGGTGTTCATCTTAGAGAGAGGTGTTTCTCTTAGAGAGAGGTGTTTGTCTTAGAGAGAGGTGTTTGTCTTAGAGAGAAGTGTTTGTCTTAGGGAGGCCTTAGAGAGGTGTTCGTCTTAGAGAGGTGTTTGCCTTAGAGAGAGGTGTTTGTGTTAGAGAGAGGTGTTTGTGTTAGAGAGAGGTGTTTGTCTTAGAGAGAGGTGTTTGTCTTAGAGAGAGGTGTTTGTCTTAGAGAGAGGTGTTTGTCTTAGAGAGAGGTGTTTGTCTTAGAGAGGTGTTTGTCTTAGAGAAAGGTGTTTGTCTTAGAGAGGTGTTCGTCTTAGAGAGAGGTGTATGTCTAAAACAGAGGTGTTTGTCTGAGAGAGAGGTGTTTGTCTGAGAGAGGTGTTTGTCTTAGAGAGGTGTTCGTCTTAGAGAGAGGTGTTTGTGTTAGAGAGAGGTGTTTGTCTGAGAGAGAGGTGTTTGTCTTAGAGTGGTGTTCGTCTTAGGGAGAGGTGTTTGTCTTAGAGAGAGGTGTTTGTCTGAGAGAGGTGTTTGTGTTAGAGAGAGGTGTTTGTCTTAGAGAGAGGTGTTTGTCTTACGGAGGCCTTAGAGAGGTGTTCGTCTAAGAGAGGTGTTTGTCTTAGAGAGAGGTGTTTGTCTTAGAGAGGTGTTCGTCTTAGAGAGAGGTGTTTGTCTTAGAGAGAGGTGTTTGTCTTAGAGAGAGGTGTTTGTCTGAGAGAGAGGTGTTTGTCTGAGAGAGGTGTTTCTGTTAGAGAGTGGTGTTTGTCTTAGAGAGAGGTGTTTGTCTTACACAGGCCTTAGAGAGGTGTTCGTCTTAGAGAGGTGATTGTCTTAGAGAGGTGTTTGTCTTAGCGGGAGGTGTTTGTCTTAGAGGTCTTTATCTTAGAGAGATGTGTTTGTCTTAGAGAGATGTTTGTCTTAGCGAGAGGTGTTCGTCTTAGAGAGAGGTGTTCGTCTTAGAGAGAGGTGTTTGTCTTAGAGAGAGGTGTTTGTCTTAGAGAGAGGTATTTGTCTTAGAGAGAGGTGTTTGTCTTAGAGAGAGGTGTTTGTCTTAGAGAGAGGTGTTTGTCTTAGAGAGAGGTGTTTGTGTTAGAGAGAGGTGTTTGTCTTAGAGAGAGGTGTTTGTCTGAGAGAGAGGTGTTTGTCTTAGAGAGAGGTGTTCGTCTTAGAGAGAGGTGTTCGAAAGTCGTTTTCATAAACAAGCAGTAATAGCCCCAGGTCTCGGTGAATTGCAGGATACTACGTGGAAAAACGGTCAGATGCATACAAGAAGGGGTAACTCACCAAACGGTCTTGGCAAACTGTCGGACAACCAGAGTGATACATTACACAGGTACAAAAAATGGCTATAAAACGCTTGTGTCAGACGATTACGATATTGTGTGCAGAGTAATTTGTCTTAGAGAGGTGTTTGTCTTAGAGAGAGGTGTTCGTCTTAGAGAGAGGTGTTTGTCTTAGAGAGAGGTGTTCGTCTTAGAGAGGTGTTTGTCTTAGCGAGAGGTGTTCGTCTTAGAGATAGGTGTTTGTCTTAGAGAGAGGTGTTCGTCTTAGAGAGAGGTGTTTGTCTTAGAGAGAGGTGTTTGTCTTAGAGAGAGGTGTTTGTCTCAGAGAGAGGTGTCTGTCTTAGAGAGGTGTTTGTCTTAGAGAGAGGTGTTTGTCTTAGAGAGAGGTGTTTGTCTTAGAGAGAGGTGTTTGTCTTAGAGAGAGGTGTTTGTCTTAGAGAGAGGTGTTTGTCTTAGAGAGAGGTGGTTGTCTTAGAGAGAGGTGTTCCTCTTAGAGAGAGGTGTTTGTCTTAGAGGGAGGTGTTCGTCTTAGAGAGAGGTGTTTGTCTTAGAGAGAGGTGTTTGTCTTAGAGAGAGGTGTTTCTCTTAGAGAGAGGTGTTCCTCTTAGAGAGAGGTGTTTGTCTTAGAGAGGTGTTTGTCTTAGAGAGGTGTTCGTCTTAGAGAGAGGTGTTTGTCTGAGAAAGAGGTGTTTGTGTTAGAGAGAGGTGTTTGTCTTAGAGAGAGGTGTTCGTCTTAGAGAGAGGTGTTTGTCTTAGGGAGAGGTGTTTGTCTTAGAGAGAAGTGTTTGTCTTAGAGAGAGGTGTTTGTCTTAGAGAGAGGTGTTCCTCTTAGAGAGAGGTGTTTGTGTTAGAGAGAGGTGTTTGTCTTAGAGAGAGGTGTTCGTCTTAGAGAGAGGTGTTTGTCTTAGGGAGAGGTGTTTGTCTTAGAGCGAGGTGTTTGTCTTAGAGAGAGGTGTTTGTCTTAGAGAGAGGTGTTTGTGTTAGAGAGAGGTGTTTGTCTTAGAGAGAGGTGTTTCTCTTAGAGAAAGGTGTTTGTCTTAGAGAGAGGTGTTTGTCTTAGAGAGAGGTGTTTGTGTTAGAGAGAGGTGTTTGTCTTAGAGAGAGGTGTTTGTCTGAGAGAGAGGTGTTTGTCTGAGAGAGGTGTTTGTCTTAGAGAGAGGTGTTCGTCTTAGAGAGAGGTGTTCGAAAGTCGTTTTCATAAACAAGCAGTAATAGCCCCAGGTCTCGGTGAATTGCAGGATACTACGTGGAAAAACGGTCAGATGCATACAAGAAGGGGTAACTCACCAAACGGTCTTGGCAAACTGTCGGACAACCAGAGTGATACATTACACAGGTACAAAAAATGGCTATAAAACGCTTGTGTCAGACGATTACGATATTGTGTGCAGAGTAATTTGTCTTAGAGAGGTGTTTGTCTTAGAGAGAGGTGTTCGTCTTAGAGAGAGGTGTTTGTCTTAGAGAGAGGTGTTTGTCTTAGAGAGGTGTTTGTCTTAGCGAGAGGTGTTCGTCTTAGAGAGAGGTGTTTGTCTTAGAGAGAGGTGTTCGTCTTAGAGAGAGGTGTTTGTCTTAGAGAGAGGTGTTTGTCTTAGAGAGAGGTGTTTGTCTTAGAGAGAGGTGTCTGTCTTAGAGAGGTGTTTGTCTTAGAGAGAGGTGTTTGTCTTAGAGAGAGGTGTTTGTCTTAGAGAGAGGTGTTTGTCTTAGGGAGAGGTGTTTGTCTTAGAGAGAGGTGTTTGTCTTAAAGAGAGGTGTTTGTGTTAGAGAGAGGTGTTTGTCTTAGAGAGAGGTGTTTGCCTTAGAGAGAGCTGTTTGTCTTAGAGAGGTGTTCGTCTTAGAGAGGTGTTTGTCTTAGAGAGAGGTGTTTGTCTTAGAGAGGTGTTCGTCTTAGAGAGAGGTGTTTGTCTTAGAGAGCGGTGTTTGTCTGAGAGAGAGAGGTGTTTGTCTGAGAGAGGTGTTTGCCTTAGAGAGAGGTGTTTGTCTTAGAGAGAGGTGTTTGTGTTAGAGAGAGGTGTTTGTCTTAGAGAGAGGTGTTTGCCTTAGAGAGAGGTGTTCCTCTTAGAGAGAGGTGTTCGTCTTAGAGAGAGGTGTTCGTCTTAGAGAGAGGTGTTTGTCTTAGAGAGAGGTGTTTGTCTTAGAGAGAGGTGTTCGCCTTAGAAAGAGGTGTTTGTCTTAGAGAGAGGTGTTCGTCTTAGAGAGAGGTGGTTGTCTTAGAGAGAGGTGTTCCTCTTAGAGAGAGGTGTTTGTCTTAGAGAGAGGCGTTCGTCTTAGAGAGAGGTGTTTGTCTTAGAGAGAGGTGTTTGTCTTAGAGAGAGGTGTTTCTCTTAGAGAGAGGTGTTCCTCTTAGAGAGAGGTGTTTGTCTTAGAGAGGTGTTCGTCTTAGAGAGAGGTGTATGTCTTAGAGAGAGGTGTTTGTCTGAGAGAGAGGTGTTTGTGTTAGAGAGAGGTGTTTGTCTTAGAGAGAGGTGTTCGTCTTAGAGACAGGTGTTTGTCTTAGAGAGAGGTGTTTGTCTTAGAGAGAGGTGTTTGTCTTAGAGAGAGGTGTTTGTCCTAGAGAGAGGTGTTCCTCTTAGAGAGAGGTGTTTGTGTTAGAGAGGTGTTTGTCTTAGAGAGAGGTGTTTGTCTTAGAGAGAGGTGTTTGTCTTAGAGAGAGGTGTTTGTGTTAGAGAGAGGTGTTTGTCTTAGAGAGAGGTGTTTGTCTTAGAGAGAGGTGTTTGTCTTAGAGAAAGGTGTTTGTCTTAGAGAGGCCTTAGAGAGGTGTTTGTCTTAGAGAGAGGTGTTTGTCTTAGAGAGAGGTGGTTTGTCTTAGAGAGGCCTTAGAGAGGTGTTCGTCTTAGAGAGGTGTTTGTCTTAGAGAGAGGTGTTCGTCTTAGAGAGAGGTGTTTGTCTTAGAGAGAAGTGTTTGTGTTAAAGAGGGCTGTTTGTCTTAGAGAGGTGTTTGTCTTAGAGAGAGGTGTTTGTCTTAGAGAGAGGTGTTTGTCTTAGAGAGAGGTGTTTGTCTTAGAGAGAGGATTTTGTCTTAGAGAGAGGTGTTTGTCTTAGAGAGAGGTGTTTGTCTTAGAGAGAGGTGTTTGTCTTAGAGAGAGGTGTTTGTCTTAGAGAGAGGTGTTTGTCTTAGAGAGAGGTGTCTGTCTTAGAGAGGTGTTTGTCTTAGAGAGAGGTGTTTGTTTTAGAGAGGCCTTAGAGAGGTGTTCGTCTTAGAGAGGTGTTTGTCTTAGAGAGAGGTGTTTGTCTTAGAGAGAGGTGTTTGTCTTAGAGAGAGGTGTTTGTCTTAGAGAGAGGTGTTTGTCTTAGAGAGGTGTTTGTCTTAGAGAGAGGTGTTCGAAAATCGTTTTCATAAACAAGCAGTAATAGCCCCAGAACTCGGTGAATTGCAGGATACTACGTGGAAAAACGGTCAGATGCATATAAGAAGGGGTAAATCACCAAACGGTCTTGGCAAACTGTCGGACAACCAGAGTGATAATAATAATAATAATAATATTTTAACAGGGAGCCCATGTCGCCGAAGTGTTTTTCAATGGGGTCCTGTGTAACATAAATGAAATAAGTAAATATAAGATAGTAAAAAATCGATATGATTACATATAGTAGCAGTTAAGAGGATAATTTGCCAAGTTTAAGTTTGAACAATGACAGTGACTTAATGTCATGAAAGTCAGGAGCTAAATTGTTAAAATCGTTCAGAGCGTGATAAATTAATTTATGTTTTCCCCAGTTCGTCTTAGGTTTAGGTAAGTGGAATTTGGCCTTGTTTCTAATATGGTATTGGTGGAAATTGCTATTTGGTAGTAGTTCAAATCTTGAATAAAAAAAATTGTTTAGACATTTAAAAATAAAGATACAGCGATGCTCGTGACGTCGATCGTTTAGGCGTTTCCAGTTTAGGGTTTCCAAGGCTTGAGTGGCAGAAGAGCGAGCGAGTTGGTTTGTTATTATCTTGGCTGAAAGAAATGCTTGATGCATTACACAGGTACAAAAAATGGCTATAAAACGCTTGTGCCAGACGATTACGATATTGTGTGCAGAGTAATTTGTCTTAGAGAGGTGTTTGTCTTAGAGAGAGGTGTTCGTCTTAGAGAGAGGTGTTTGTCTGAGAGAGAAGTGTTTGTCTTAGAGAGAGGTGTTTGCCTTAGAGAGGTGTTTGTCTTAGAGAGAGTTGTTTGTCTTGGAGAGAGGTGTTGTCTTAGAGAGGTGTCTGTCTTAATCCTTACCTGACGCTGTTATAACTGTAGGAAGGAGAAACTACAACAGAAAAAAATACAAAATGAGTTAGAGATGTGCTGTGTTGTGCTGTGTTGCGATGCGTTGCGCTGCGTTGCATTGCGTTGTGTTGCGCTGTGTTGCGCTGCGCTGCGTTGTCTTGTGTTGCGTTGCGTTGTGCTGTCTTGTGTTGTGTCGTGTTGTGTTGCGTTGCGTTGCGCTGTGTTGCGATGCGATGCGTTGCATTGCGTTATGTTGTGTTGCGTTGTGCTGTCTCGTGTTGTGTTGCGTTGCGATACGATGCGTTGCGCTGCGCTGCGCTGTGTTGCGATGGGTTGTGTTGCGTTGCAGCTTACCAAAATGACGGCATACGTAAAATAACGTTCCGCCATCTTCCTCACTGAGGACAATATCGTGTCTTTTACTCCAGTCTACGAATAATAGCTTGTCACAAAGAACAAGACACCTATAACAAAATAAAGATAAAAACAATTAACTTAATTGTGTGAAAATGTTCTTCGACTCCACACTGGTACTATAAAAATAGAGTATTAACCCCCAAATGAAAACAGGAAAATCATCGCTTGAAACTTAACGTTAGGCCTACTATTTTTATTTTCACGCATTATTGCGCACGGAAAAGCCTATTTGTAGGCTGGGGTAGAGTGAAGTGGAGTGGAGTGAAGTGGAGTAAAGTGAAGTAAAGTGAAGTGAGTAGAGTGGAGGGGAGTAAAGTAGAGTGAAGTGGAGCAGAGTGAAGTGGATTGGAGTGGAGTGAAGTGGAGTGGAGTAGAGTGAACTGGAGTGAGTGAAGTGGAGTGGATTGAATTGGAGTGGATTAGAGTGGAGTGAAGTGAAGTGAAGTGTAGTGTAGTGGAGCAGAGAGAAGTGGAGCGGAGTGGAGTAGAGTGAAGTGAAGTGAAGTGGAGTAGAGTGAAGTGAAGTGGAGTGAAGTGAAGTGGAGTGAAATGAAGTGGGGTAGAGTGAAGTGGAGTGAAGTAAAGTAGAGTAGAGTAGAGTAGAGTAGAATAGAGTAGAGTAGAGTAGAGTAGAGTGGAGTGGAGTGGAGTGGAGTGGAGTGGAGTGAAGTGAAGTGAAGTGAAGTGAAGTGAAGTAGAGTAGAGTAGAGTAGAGTAAAGTAAAGTAAAGTAAACTTCTACTGGATAACCCTATCAATCATATCTATCAGTAAGGATCATCCCTTATTGGTAGGGGCCGTTTATATGGAAGGCGGGACGGGACGTTTGCCGGGACGGGACGTTTGCCGGGACGGGACGTTTGCCGGGACGGGACGTTAGACGTTCATCCCGGGTTTATATGAGAATGTTTTCAGGCGGGACAATTGGGACGTTTCACAAACAGAGAAATAAATAGAATTTGACGTATTATAAAGAGCTGCTGTCCTCCTACTAGCCGTTATCACTCATTTGTATCGAATAAACAGCTTAAAGGGCATATGACTCTAAAATTACGTTTGTCTTATTGAAAAGAACATTTAAAATGATAAAATAACATCTTTTGCAGTTTTTGGTTTCCTTGCTTCGTTTTTGAGATATTCCAGTTTGTTTGATATGCAAATGACACAACTTTTTACGTCACACGTGCATAATGAGAATTATGTGTTACCGAGAGAAGGTCACATTATCTTTGCTATTGTGAAACGAAATCACTTGGAATTCTACATGTTTGGTGTTGTAGGCAGAAACGCGCACAAGCTTCCTTTGACTTAAGCCCATGTTTTCATAATAGCAGAGATATTTAACAGTTATTCCACGAACTCGAGTCGTATATGAGCTGATAGCCGACGAGGCGCTTCGCCGAGTCGGCTATCAGCCATATACGACGAGAGTGAGTGGAATAACTGTTTTATTATATACACAAGCTCTGGATATGAACAGCATAAAATTGCAAATTTATTATGGCAAGTAATTGAAATGGATTTAATTTTCTCTCTACATCCGCCATGCGTAATGAAGACAAAATGTGAATAAATTATGTCACGTGAAAGTGAAACGCCGAAGCCCGAAGGCATTCATAACAGTCCAAACGAAGAAAGTTTCGCTCTGCAAAACAACTTTACCGATCGAAAAAAACGTATTTATGATAGAACTGAGTTCAACAAAGTCAGTTGTAAATGTTCACATTGCACTGGTGAAAGTTAAACACCGGACTTTTTGTCGTGGAGCTGTTGCATTTGTTGAATGCGATCGACTGATTGTTGACAACGGTCGTCGACTATGCATCAAGTTGACCAAAAGAAACCAAAGGGACATCGGCTGAACTACTGTCTTCCTGTGTAGAAATCTGGTTCTCTTTATCTGGGTTTGTTTGATTCACGATTGCAGGAATTGCCGAGTCGTTGGGGCTAATGTACACACGTAAAAACGCGCAAGCTGTTACAGACCTGCACGCAAGTTGTTACAAGGCTGTTCAACAGGCTGTCAGCGTCATGTGTTCGCACTGGCTGTCCCAGTCTTGTTAACATGTCTGTAGCAGGCTGTTGACAACTTGTAACAAGGTTGATGACTCCAACAGACTGATGACAAGTTGTTCCAACAACCTGTTACCGCTCTGCACTCAACAAGTTGTTAACAGGTTGATGCTAACAAGGTGTAGCAGCTTCTTGAATGAACAGCATTGTTACAACCTGTTAACAGCCTTGCTACGGACCTGTTGCGAACACATCCTGAACACAACATGATCTCCTGTTGACGTGCGGATGGCCGGCTGCTGTAAGACTCGATGGATGTATCGGATTTATGACCGGTTACAGACTTTATTAAACGGGTTTCTACATGACCATTGGCCAAAACCGTGATGGAAGTTGCTCTTATAGAGTGATTTGTCAAAGGAGGCTCAATACCAGCTCTTTTGGTCATCACACGAAGCAAATTGCCCAGCGTTGCTTCGCCGACTGGCATATTTGAATACCAAACCACGTTGTTGACATCAAACTTATTGGATTTTAAATCTTTTGGACGTTGAAAGAGACTTTCACAGGCAGGATTTAGATGCTTCAAGTAATTTTTGATCGTTTCGACAGGGCAGATGCTTGAGTCTCGAATACCGAAGATTTTGCCATCGGACTCGTCTTCGGTGTCGCCGAGGCCGCCTTGGTGATTTTTTGTTGCCAAAACAGAACCAGCAACTTCACGGTTGAGCTCAAAAAATGCTTTGCCGTCAGGTGTTGACCTAAGAATGAGCATGTTTGGTTTCAGCTGCCTTTGGTTTTCTCTGCCTCTCTTGCCGAAGTAGAAACTCAAATAAAACCAAACTGTGCGGAAGAGTTGTGCGGGGTCTACGCTGTTGGCTGGTCCCAATTCGCCGGTGCGGAAAAGCAACTGGATTTGCTCTTTTGAAATGGGTTTTTTGTGGACTACTCCAGCTATCTTGCCAGACTTTCTCAAGTCTTTGACAAAAGCATCAAGAACAGCGTTGGCTTCAGCAAAGGTAGGGTCACCAATTATGCTAAAACCTTTGTTTGACGTTTTTTTGAGAAACCTATCAATGGCAGCTCTAATGGACTTCATTGTTGCTTTTTTGTAGTACGAGCCATCTTTCTGCCTAGCAGAAGTGTAAAATTGCTTTAAGCAAGAATTTAACTCTGGTTTGGACATTTCTGTTATGTACTTGTCAAATTTCTTTGTAAATGTAAACCATTCTAGAAATAGAACCGAAGCAGAAACGCTAAAATTTAATTTTTTAAAGGCCAAAAATATTTCTAGCAGCGCCACTTTACGTCGCTGTTTTATTAAAAATATGAAATTTTGCACAGATTTTTGTAAAACCTGGTTGTTTTACCTACCGTCAAATACTTTCATTCCAAATTTTGTTACTTTCTGTGTGCATTTTGGTGTACTATTTTCAAGTAAAACTTGAATTTCTTCTTCGTTTAATTCTGCAAATTTCTCGATTTCTCTACTAGTAGGATATGAGCTAATATCCTACTAGTAGAGATCCAATCAGATTGCAGAATAGCTCATATCCAGAGCTTGTGTATATAATAATTAACCTTTTCTGATAACTCATTATGCACATGTGACGTAAAAAGTTGTGTCATTTGTATATCAAAGAAGCTGGAATATCTCAAAAACGAAGCAAGGAAACCAAAAACTGCAAAAGATGTTACTGTTTATCATTTTAAATGTTCTTTTCAATAAGACAAACTTAATTTTCGAGTCATATGCCCTTTAAGAATCAAAATAAATACTCGAAACGGTATCCGTCATATCGTCCCGGTTAGACGGGACAGAGCATTTACATGGCGAAAATTGTCCCACACAAGCCGGGATCCCGCTTTGCCGGGACGGGACGAAAAACGTCCCAGCAAACATCTTTCCATATAAACGGAACGGGATAAATATGAGATATGCATGCATGGCGAGATCCCGTTTAACGTCCCGTCCCGGCAAACAGTCCCTTACTTTACTTATACTGGATAACTCTATCAGTCATATCTAATCAGTGAACTCGATGTAAGTTAAAATCTGATACCTGGAACACTAACGGTAAACCAAAAGGTGAGGTAAAAAGTTCCAGGCCCCTGTACGGTTTGCAGGTAGGATTCAGTCTCCCACAAAATGTTTTTTACACGGCCGCCCGTCTTGAGCGCTCTGCGAAGGCTTGAAAAAAGGTTTGAAAAAATTATTTATCAAATTATTTTGTCAGACTAAACGTGCATTTAATGGTTTCCCATTGTTGTGCAGTGCTGTTGTTGTTTTATTTATTGTATAGCAGCCCAAAACTATACAGTAAATTAAGCTAGGGATGAAAATAGGCTGAGAAAACAGACGTCCTTTTGCTGGCTAGGATGAAAACAGCCAGCTGAAAAGGTGAGAACAAGAGTGAGAAAGCTATATATTCTTGTACGAGTTTGAAGACGTATTGATACTTGATATTTCATAATAATCATCTAATGTCATTTTCTTATTTCTGCTCCTTTAATTCTTTGTTCGAATGTGTTAAACGGCATTATGATATTTTAAGAAATAACTGACAACTAGATTGTTTATTTTTCACGTTTACTCATGGCTAGTTGTTGTTTTCGGTACGAATGCGGAATGCTTTTTAAACAAAACGACATATGAAACTGGTACTAACGGCATATTCTGTACTAAGTTTGTGTTGATTTTTTGTATCCTCTTCGGAGTAACGAAATTCTAATACATGGTTTATATTATAACGAAAAGTTTGATCTAATTTCTTGACTGACAAACTTCGTGCACGTTTTGTAAAGACAATGACCCTTCACTATAGCAACAAATAAACAATTACTGCATAACAAGACGCCCGATAGGCGTTAACTCGGGCTACTGGGCATGGAATGAGATAGATAGATAGATATCCTTTATTTTAACACGATAAATGTTTAAGCTACAAGCTTGTGGGGTCGTCAAATTACTAATTTTTTACAATACTCGTCTAATCTAAAATTAGCGGTTGAGGCTGAAGTAATATTAAAATTAAAATTACAAACAATATCTAACGAACTCAGTCTTTCTTCAATGTTCTTATAATTAGAATACGCAAAGTTCTCGTCATTACTAGTAATGGCATTCCATATATAGTATTGCACCTCTGTATGCTATTGAATTCTTGCTAAAAAAGCCTGGTTTCCATATAGCTGTAAGAGCCGGCGGCTGGCTGCGGCAAAGGGCAATGGTCCAATTCAACACTGTCTATGATTGGACCATCGCCCCTTGCCGCAGCCATGCCGCCGGCTCTTACGGCTATATGGAAACCAGGCTTAAGTGGTATTAAAACGCGGCACGGTTAGCGAGTCACGTGATCTAAAGGAATAATGGTTACATTCACGTTTCATTGCAATTTTGTTAGATAATTCTGGAAGTTTGTTATTGTATGCTTTGTGCATATGTTTAAACAAAACCATTTTATAATAATAATATAAAGTTTGCCAGTTGGCGTGTTCCAGTACATTATTTGATGCCATGTCTTTAGGTAAGCTATAAATTAATCTGGCCGCCTTACAATGTAGTCTTTCTAAAGAAGCTAAAAGATCTGCATTCGAGCACACCCCCCACATAATATGGCCGTTAGGGGCCGTTCACACGAGACCGGGTTATCTCGGGGGGTAGGGATAACTCAGGGGCTAGGGTCAAAGTTGACCCTATTTCACATGATAAAACGCAACTACCGAGTTGTCCCTGGCCCCCGAGATAACCCTAGCTTCATGTGAACGCTTCACCCCGAGTTATCCCGAGCAACAGCATAAATACGCATGCATAAGTTGACCCTACCCCCCGAGATAACTCGGGTGAAAGCGTTCACATGGAGGTAGGGATAACTCGGGGGCTAGGGTTACCCTATCGCTCCGACCGAGTTATCCCTATCCCCCGAGTTATCTCGGTCTCATGTGAACGGTTTACTTTTTTAACATGGAAATAAACTAACACCGATAGGGATAACCCTACCCCCCGAGATATCTCGCCTCATGTGAACAGGCCGTAAGTTACAGATGGTATAATAACCCTAAAATAAAATGTTTTGAGAACACTATTAGGAAGAAACCTAGATTTCTTAATTAGATTCAGTTTCCTTGCGTAACTCTTCTTCAGGTTCAGCATATGCGGTATCCAACTCAGTTTGTCGTCAACTATCAATCCCAGCAAATACGATTCATTTACCCACTTAACGATGGAATCACCAATATGAACTGGTGCGATAGGACCCAATGCGGCTTCTTTTACTAACATTGCTTCGCTTTTACTTGGATGTGGAGTAAGCCGGTTGAGCGGGCACCAACTATATAATTCGTTTAAAGCTAAATTAAGTATGACGATAGCTTCGTCTGCAGTCTGGTTTATGCAAAAGATTATAGTATCATCCGCATACATGTATGTCGATCCAGATTTAACATTAGCTGGCAGGTCGTTTGTAAACAAAGAGAACAACGTTGGTCTGAGGACGGACCCTTGCAGGATACCAAAGGATACAGGCAGTGCGTCCGAGGAAACTCCATTAACCACGGTAAATTGCCGTCTATCTTTTAAGTAGCTCTTTACACAATCCAAAGGTTGTCCACAAATACCAAAATCCCTTTGCAATTTGGATAGCAATTCATCGTGAGATACGCTGTCAAATGCTTTTCTAAAGTCTATAAAGGCCACAGCCACAACTAATCCTGAGTCCACGGCCTTTCTCCATGTTTCAGTGAGATGAACAAGAAGTAGCTCCGTTGAATTTCCTTATAAGCGTGCTGCTCATTTATTTCAGATTCTAAAATCTTACTTAAGGCACTTAGTAAAGAGATCGGTCTATAGTTTCCTCTTTCCGCCTCGTCATTTTTAAATATTGGACTGAGCCGTGCTATTTTCCAACTGGAGTAAACAGTTTTCATTTCTATACTATGTCTGTATAAATTAACCAAAGCAGGTACGATTGAATCTCCCGCAAGCTTTAAGCCTGGTTTCCATATATAGCCGTAAGAGCCGGCGGCATGTCTGCGGCAAGAGGCAATGGTCCAATCGCATACAGCTTTTTATTGCTGGCTAATTCAACACTGTCTATGATTGGACCATTGCCCCTTGCCGCAGCCATGCCGCCGGCTCTTACGGCTATATGGAAACCAGGCTTTAATAGTTTAGGTGTGATGTTGTCTGGGCCCGGAGATTTGTTAGATTTTAACGCTTTTACTTTGTCCCAGACCGTTCTCTGTGAAACGTTTAGCCGAATAAGCAATGGCACTTCATTATCACCACTGGCAATGTTTTCACTAACAGCTCTTTGTTGTATGTTAACCGATGCCGATGGTGGTGGCGGTAATTCGTCAGCTAAGTTTTGTCCAATTGTGGCGAAGTATGAGTTCATTAAGCTAGCCTTTTCTTTGTCTGATAACGCCAGTGTATTGTCTTCCCTTCTCAGAGGCCCAATGGGTTTACGCACCTTCGGATTAGTTGCTCTGTTTAACAGATTCCAATAGGCTTTCGTACTTTTAACTTCATCAAACATGTTTGAGAAATACGAGGCCTTAGCTTTTCTTAAATCTGATGTAACCTCGTTCCTGACTTTCTTATATTCCGACGTTTTTTCACTCTTCGTTGAAACCGCAACTTTAAACAATTTGTACCGTCGGTTCATTTTATAACGTATATCGTTCGTAACCCAAGGTGCAGAAATACTTCTAACTTTAACTTGTTTCCACGGGACGTGTTCGTCACAAATATATGTGAAAAGTCGTTGCCAGGCCCATAGCTGATCGTCAGGATCATCAAATATAGATGTGATATGAAATGCCACCGTTTGAATGTCTATATATGAATATATTTTGAATGAATATATGAATTTGTCATTACTCTTGGAGGTGGTCTTTTGTTCTTAAGCTTGTAGTGGAATAAATTAAGTTATGACCAGATATGCCCAAAGGATATACACCCTACAGAGCTAACAAGATATTTTCTTGTAGTAACAACTTAGAGTTTGTAAAGTTTTGTTAGTTCTTGCTGTACAAGCTGTCGTTATTCTTGCTGTACAAGCTGTCGTTAGTTCGTATAGTACTTTCCGCATGGAATTTGTAAAGTATTGTTAGTTCTTGCTCTACAAGCTCCCGTTAAATGTTTAATGGTCGATTTTTAAAATCAGAAATTCGGTACTAATTTTACAAAATAAGTTAGTAACATCTTCCAGAAAATTCAATTGTCCGCCGATTACAATAGCCAAGAACTTTACAACACCCTTTTATCAAAGTTTAAATGCATAAAAATCATTTTTAATTTCAGTACGACATACAAGTAACCAAGCCGACAAACGGCAACAAAAAGCTTGCAAGAAGAAACAACGTAATTTCATTACGAAAGCGAAAAAAAGCGTGCGTTATTTACAACATAAATAAGTCCCTACCGTTTTTCCTTCCCAGAATTATATTCCCAATAAAGCTTTTCTATATTTCTTGTCTCCTTTCAAATCGTAATTGCTCCAGTTGTTGTAAGAACACGAATACCAACTGATAAACAATGTAGTTATGCAGAAAATCTGACCAAAGAGTTGTTTTTTTGTTTTTTTGTTTTATTTTATCGGCAGGTAGCGAAAACGCGTACAGCCAATTAAAACATTAAAACAGTATTGTTTTATAAACAAGAGGGCACTCAGAGACTGCATATACCTCGGCCAGCTGGTTATTAGGTCTACGCTATATCCGTCTGTAAGACGAATAGGCCATTTCCCAAGAGTTGAAGACTGGTGACGGGTTAGGAACGCTAGGGTACTTGGGATCGTTTGGAGGGAAAGTTTCATTGTGCTTACGCTATAAAGTATAGAGATCATATAAATACTAGAGGGGGCATCCTATCTTAATTTCAGTCAACCGCGGGTAACCAATTGAACGCCGCCATCTTGAATTTTTTTGGAGGCAAACATTGGGCGCGTTGGTTGGCAAAGGACTGGGTCTAGTACATTTGCCAACCAATTGACTGAAATATCATAGGTAATGGCGGCTGCCATGTGGTTACCAAATTTTCCCGGCAATGCCCCCTCTAGTATTTCTATGATCTCTATGCGATCAAGCATGAAATCTGTCCTTCCAAACGATCCCAAGTTCCCTAGCGTTCCTAACCCGTCACCAGTCTTCAACTCTTTTGGGAAATGGCCAATTGAATTCAGACGAATTTACAGCATATTCTCTTATCTCGAAATGATGATTATTTTCAATTGTGAAATGTCCTAGAAATGACAATCATCATCATTTTTAAAAAAGAATTCCCTACCCCCACACCCCAACCTAACCACAACCCCCTGGAAACCCTAAACATAACCACAACCCTCCGGAAAAAATGTCCCACCTCTCAGACCCCGACCACAACACCCCTAGTTTTTTGTTATATGCAATATAATGCAATTATATGCATTTTAGTTTAACATCCCGCATGTGGGACAGAATCTCACTTGAGTATCATGATAATCATCATATTCGTCTGTGTGAAGAAATGATGATTATCATGATACTCAAGTGAGAGGACATGTTGGAATTTAAGGAGGAAATGGAATGAAAATTAAGCTTGTTTCATCTTCCGAAAGTAATAAAGAATGACTTTTGCAGTTTTTCCATATTTTACTTCGTTCACAAGTTATGTCTCGGGCTACCTATGTTAGACCGAGTCTAGGTTTCGGCTCCGTTATTTTTTCGCCACACAAAATTGCAAAATTGCGTAATACCTTCCATATTTGGAGCCTAGACCCCGAATCTTCGAGAATTCACCAACAGTCAACAATTCTCCACTGAATATACGAGAGACACACAACGAAGGACTGTTCATGAAGACAGAATGAACCGATTTGCACAGGACAGGAAAATATGCATGCTGTGTTTACATCGACAGTACATAAGAATATTAAATACCTGACGAATTCAGTCCTGTACGTTTTGCCTACAGAAAGTATTAAAATCCCCGTTGTTATTTGGAAAAAACGGACTTGTTTACATCAAGTGGAGGGAGATGGTTTGGAAACTCGGCAAAAGTCATTGTTCTATGGTTTTGTTCAATTTGTCTAATTTCACGGTCACTGAACGTATTGTATTTTCTGTATAATGAAGCAGTCATCCAATAGCAACGTTCGGGTTTGATTGGTGCAGTCCTTCGTCGTCCTTAGTCCTTCGTCTTCTTAGTCCTTAGTTCGTGTTGTAAGTCCTTTGTTCGTTGTGTAGTCCTTCGTCGTCACGTGTCCATAGAATTTCCTTTCTTCAACCAATTGCCTTCCTCCAACATGAACACAATAACATGACCATTGCATAATCTTCAAAGACAATGGAGCTTCCAAACCATCCCCCTCCATATGTACTCAGCAAACGCTTCATGCACCGCTGTAACTACATTGCCTCTGAAAATGTTGTACTTTTTAACAAACGGTTATGTGCACGCTGTTGCGCTGTTCCGTGCATAGGCTATGCCAAGGTTGCAGTAATCAGTAGCCCGAGTGAACGCCCAAGCAAGCGTCTTGTTTAGAATTGTTGGATATGTAAATGAGATAAGCTATGACGTAAATTTATGTGCAGATTATTGTGAGTTATTGGAAAATCATGTATATCTTTGGAACTATTAAACAATATTATTTAAAACTTTGCAACTATAGGGGCCTCAACACGTCGAATAACGTCGTTTAATTGTTCGATAACGTCGAAGGGGAGCACGGGTGGCGTGCGCTGTTAGCGCGTTGCCTCTCACCAAAAAGTTAAGCCCGGTTAGACGGGGTTAGTACTTGGATGGGTGACCGCTTGGGAATGACCCCGTTGTCGGGCTTGGACTCATGTGAGTAGAGTTGTAGTTGATCTCTCCTGTGCTTCGAGGGTTTTTCGCCGGGTTCTCCGGTTTTCCTCCCTCCATAAAATGAACACCTAACATCTTAGCTGTGATCCGTGGTCTGAACTGTGTCGTACGGCGGCTGCTTGGAGCGCCTTTGATATGCCTCGACACCGTCACGTTGATCTGTGTCCTTCGCAATTCAGCCACTGGCTGCAAGTAAGGATGATTAGCCCCCAGTCCTTTATCCTTTATCCTTGTATATACACGATTTCAGCCTGGTTCCCAGGTCACTTTTTTAACGTCGAGCGACAGACCGAATTGTGAGAGGCCTGGAATAAAATGTTTTGCTTGGCCCCAAAACTGGCCCCAAATTATACAGGCAACAAACGACCGTTTGGCGGATAACCAAGGCAGATAACACTCACGTCGGTCTGCACAATTCTTTATAACATCATATAGCAAGGTTGGTCTACTGCCGAAACGTTAAAATAGCATATTTCGATTTATATAAATGTGTTTCAACACAATCACTTCTTACGGCTACGCCGAAAACTACTTTATAAAGCCTCGTATGTAACAACCTTTTAGTTTTAACGTAATGTAAAATAAAGAAACCTACTCGTTTGCTGTCTGCTAGTCAAGAAGAAGTTTGTTTAAGTGCCCTCGTTCATTTTAATCATAGTAATGTAAGATTAAAGAATCCGAGTTCCAGCAGGATTCGTGATAGAACAAAGATGAACATTTTCCGCTAGTCCTCTCGCTCGATCCCTATTCTGTGACGTCACCAAAATACGTTCGAGAGAAAAGAGGACTAGGAACTAGTCTGACACGATTTTCTGTATAACTCACATTTATCTATACACAACCTTGCGTCAGTTCATCTCATTTACATATCAAACAAATCTAAATATCTTGAGAACGAAGTGAAATATGGAAAAACTGTTAAAGAGCCTATGAATTGAAAATTAAGTTTGTCTTATTTGAAAGAACACTTAAAATGACAAAGTAACATCTTTTGCAGTTTTTCGTTTCCTTGCTTTGTTGTTGAGATATTTCAGTTTGTTTGATATGTAAATTTGACTTATAAGATAACTTTACGTCACAGTTTGCATAATGACTTATCGCAAAGTGTTCTATATCTTTGTTATTATCGAATAAAAGTACTTAGCGAATTAGGAACCATGCGCGAGTGTTTCTCCTACAATAGAGTCTGTAAATTTTAAGTGCTTTTGTTTGACAGTAACAAATATATACAGTATATATATATATATGCAAAGAGTGACGTAAAGTTATCTTGTAAGTTAAATTTACATATCAAACAAACTGAAATATCTCAAGAACGAAGCAAGGAAACGAAAAACTTCAAAAGATGTTACTCTGCAATTTTAAGTGTTCTTTCGAATAAGACAAACTTAATTTTCGTTTCATAGGCACTTTAAAGTAATTCTTTATTATTTTATGGATGTCTTGTAGATAGAGCAAACTTAATTTTCATTTCATTCGATCCCTCATCACTTGTAGTGTAAATCCTTAATTGTACTCACTATCATATGATTACTCATACTAATTGTTTGTATTTTATTCGACGGAACTGCGACGTATTGTCGTTGCCTTGTTTCCTCGCTTACACAAACGAATACGGGATAATACAAGGCAACGACAACTAAAACAATCGAAATTTGCTTACGACGTTTTTCAACATCACTAGCCGTGTTGCTTGCCTTGTTGTTTAGTGAATAATAATCGACCACAAGTCTTGACACCAGAGCTCTGCTCGGACAAAAAAACACGCTAAAATTCGGCACACGAATTAAATTCGTCTGGGCAATTAAATTCGTCTGAGTCAGACGGATAATGTGACGATAAACGACGAATTATCGTCGCGTCGAATTAAATGTTTCTCTCCTATCTGTGACAATTCGGCGCCATGTTTTCAAGGAATTGTTTTCAGACTCAACGCGTCCCAGTAGCAACAATTAAATTCCACTGAAATTTGACGTTTAACTCGATGTCGCATTTACGTCGCATTACCGACGAAGTTAATTCGAATTAAATTCGTCTGTTATGCGACGACACGTTTAGCGCAGATTTAAAAAGAAAACGAGCCATCCCGCTAACCAGGCTAGCTCACGAGACCTACACCACGATCGGAAATCGCATAGAAAATCGGCCACTTTCATGGGGCAGTTCGCAGTGCACGTGCGTGCTGGCTCAAGTGAGTTCTGAGGACATTTGAAACTGATGAATTTGAGAAGGGTAATGGCTTCGTACATCGCGAAAATTCCACGAGTTGTCAACAAACCGCATTCTATGGCAAGCCCAACATTCGTGCTATGCGCTCGTGGAAGAATTATGGTCGAGCGACGATTTTGAGCGGAGATGTTTGACTTTGAGCTCGGGGTGTCCTCGCTGAAGAAGTGTGCAGCATGTCGGCCGTGTATTGATGACGTTTACACGCAAGATATTCGTTCTACGCATGCGTAACTAATACGGGTCCGCCCGTATTTCGCGAGCCTCGACAGCCGCCATTTCCGATCGTGATGTATGAATAAAATGCTTGATTGAACTCGCACCGGAATTATGTAAAAATGCTTGCATAAAATAAGGATAATGAGCACAATCAAGCATTTCTTTTACACGGAGAATCTTGTATCAGATTTTTGTTAATTTCTCATCTCTAGAGAGGTGTCTGTTTAAGAGAGGTGTCTGCTTAAGAGAGGTGTCTGTTTAAGAGAGGTGTCTGTTTAAGAGAGGTGTCTGCTTAAGAGGGGTGTCTGTTTAAGAGGGGTGTCTGTTTAAGAGAGGTGTCTGCTTAAGAGAGGTGTCTGCTTAAGAGAGGTGTCTGTTTAAGAGAGGTGTCTGTTTAAGAGAGGTGTCTGTTTAAGAGAGGTGTCTGCTTAAGAGAGGTGTCTGCTTAAGAGAGGTGTCTGCTTAAGAGAGGTGTCTGTTTAAGAGAGGTGTCTGTTTAAGAGAGGTGTCTGTTTAAGAGAGGTGTCTGTTTAAGAGAGGCGTCTGTTTAAGAGAGGTGTCTGCTTAAGAGAGGTGTCTGTTTAAGAGAGGTGTCTGTTTAAGAGAGGTGTTTGTTTAAGAGAGGTGTCTGTTTAAGAGAGGTGTCTGTTTGAGAGAGGTGTCTGTTTGAGAGAGGTGTCTGTTTGAGAGAGGTGTCTGTTTAAGAGAGGTGTCTGCTTAAGAGAGGTGTCTGTTTAAGAGAGGTGTCTGCTTAAGAGAGGTGTCTGTTTAAGAAAGGTGTCTGTGTAAGAGAGGTGTCTGTTTAAGAGAGGTGTCTGTTTAAGAGAGGTGTCTGCTTAAGAGAGGTGTCTGTCTTAGAGAGGTGTCTATTGAGAAGGTTAGGTGTTTACTGTACACTGGACAAAATAGCAGGGGCGGATCCAGGATTTTTCGTACGTTAGTCAAAATTTTCGTTTGTGAACATTTGGGGGGGGGGACGGAAATTTTCCCCGGGGGGGTATGATTACGGTAGTTATTAATACCCACACTAATAATACTTTTAAAAATACTTTTTGTCCTGGAAAGCCAAAGGCTGTTGATTAAAATATGAATTTCATCAATTGATGTCTATATCACAAATCACAATTTATCACATCTGAACTAGAGATCGTATTACACCAAGCCATGTGGTCTAACAAGTCAACAAGACACACTGACACAGTCCATATACATTATATGGATAATAGATATCCAAATCAAAATCTTAAACTAATATCAGGCGACAAAAAGCATAAACAAAATGCCTACACTACAGTATATATTGGTTCGGCTGGGTTCGCGGTATATAAGTGAAATATTTAATATTAATAAACTTTTGACCGCATATGCTAATTTCATAAACGATCATGCCAGCCGGTCATGGCGCACAGATTGTTCCGTTAATACAAGTCCAAAACTATTATAATAAGAGTCGAATTTAGTTAAAATAGAATATATTTACTTTATGGCTGTACAAGACTTGTTTTTCCTTTCTCGAACATACTTCGGGATGAAAGATTCGGCACCAAAATTTCTACTGAGGCAGAAGCTCGTGTTGTTGTTGATAGCACTCAATAGCTCTTCAACAGAACTCTTCAGCAAAGCGTCAATTCGCTTCATCAGATCAGCGTAAACATCTTGAAGATATGGCCGATCGTTTCTCTCAAACGCGGACTGCACAGTCTCGTAAATACTACAAGACATTGCAGTATATTCGCTATTTTGCTTTTATATTTCTGCTGCGATCAGAAAGGCTATAGAATCATGCCGTATACACTGAAGGCTGATGCATATGATCGATCAAAAAATGTAGCCAATGAGAATTCAGATATTTTTTTAATTAACCAATCGGATAGTTTGTATACGAGCCCCTGGTCCACAAACCGATCAGAACTCCCCACAGATCGATCAAAAAGCAAATTGGCCAATCGGATGGCTGGAATCAGACTACAGAGCGATCAAAACTCACGCGCAAGACCGCTGTTCTGTGACTTGATATATTACTTTATCGAAGGCCTTGCCGCTGTATGAAACTTGATAACTGGACTACAAATCTTGAATATTAATGTCTTTGCTAATTAACTGCGCAATTTTTACCTTAGTCGCGTGATCGGTTTGACTACCCCTAGATCCGCCCCTGCAAAATAGCACAATTTCGCTTACCGAAATGCTATTCAAAGGTATGTAGGTTGTTTACGAACATAATTTGGCATCACTGACGAATGAGTCACTGAGTCACGGTATGTCTAAAATAGTTCGATTTTGAGAGTTAAATTATGAAACTCATTGCAATTCCGACTCCCTTTAGGAATCCTAGTTTGTTGGCCTTATTCGTAGACCTTTTCGTTATCTGAGCGATAATCTTCACTCTATTCATAGTTTGACAGTTGAAAATATATTTGCCCACTTCCTGTTTTAGACAATAACCTTCGTCCAGCCAATCACACACTTCGATCATTTGTATCTGACCAGGGCCTCCAATTTTCCAGTGTACCGAGGAGGCCCTGGGAACGAGGATGGGGACGAGGATTGAAACCATGTGCTTGTACTAACTGGGTGAGCTTTGTGTGATAGTGTTAAATTTCTAGGGAGGGGGGCTCAGCCCATTCATTTGGTGTTTACAGGGCCAACAGCACCCCAGCCCACTGGTTCCTATGCATGGCCATACTTAAAAATAATTTGAGCCACAAGCTACAGAACCTCAGGGCCCACTAGGCAAAAGAACATCCACTGTGAGTCAAACTGGATGTTCTCTTACATTAAGGCCTTGCAATTACATTGATACACAACATCAGTAGCAACCATTCTCGTACCCAGACCCTCGCGCTCTCCCCCTCGCGAAGACTCTGGGAAACCCTGGATCTCTGCGTCGGATTCCCGACGCAGTGACGTCAGGCGCATTCCAAACATTCCAAACTCTCGTGCCCAGACTCATGGTATAAACATAAACGGCTTGTCATTTCCTCTCTTCGGCATCGTGTATAAATCTCGTGTAAATCGTATCACAGGGGCGGCGCGGAGCGTAAATTTTTTGGTATTAGTTGTGGTATATAACGTAGGGGGGTCTGGGAAAAATTTTGAAATCTAGAGGCTCTGAAATGCTATTTCCAGCATTCTACAAAAGATATTCTTTGAAAAAATCAAGCGAGATGAAGATCTAAATGCTAAGCATTTTACGCAGTTCGGATCTAAATGCTAAGCATTTTACGCAGTTCGATGACTTCACGACCAAATTAACGGAAACATCCATTGAATTATATCTGTCTGAGACTAGGATGTGACTAATAATATTGTAGCGGTACATTCCTTATATTCAAACGGCAAACGGTAAGTCTACTTTAAAGATATTTCGTTTTTAAAATTGTGGGATTGTTGAAAATACAAACCAGGCACAACTCAGAAACATAATGGCAATGTATAACAAACTTGTTCACTGTTCTCTTACTTAGTTTTCAAGTTTACACTTTACAGTTGTGACTCGATAGTAAAGAAAAAAGTTTTGAAACATCCCAGCGATGGCCACACGCAACGCCATCTTAGCGATACTGATGCGCTGCACGTGTGAATGCAGCAGCTTGCGTGATGCGCCGACAATACATATGATCAGCGCAACGTCTGCCTGGTTTTGCGAACGCAGGCGGCCAAGGTATTAGAATCGCAAAACTAATACCTTGTAGGATTGCGTTGTTAGATATACAAATATTCGCATCGTTCTTACCTTTGAAGGAGGACTTATGCCTTTTTTTGTTAAATATGGATTCAAGAAGGTTTTCCTTTCGTCAGATAAATTCTAGTCACCATATCAAAGCTTCAAAATTGTTATAAATCATTGCTCTTTGTTTCCATATTATTGAAGTATTGAACTCCAGTGTTTGGAGCTTTTCCTTGTGAAATAGGCAATACAGCCGACACTACATGGATGATTTATATATTGAGATGTTATATATTGTTAATGTAATGAAGTGAAAAGAATTGCAGACTTCTCGCTGCGAAATAAAAGCAGTTTTAAATCGAAATAGTAAAGCGTCTGTCTTTAAAATATAAATATTGTACCACCTGTGGTGAAATTTAACACCGAAAATCCGCGTTTCTTGTCAAGCCAAGGTATTAGTTTTAGATTCTAACTTAGCCTGCGTAGCTGGCGGTTTTAAGGGGTTGGGGTCTCGCGGGCGAGGGAGAAAAAGCGGGCGGAATAGCGGGAGCTGGAAATACCAGCTCTTCCTCCCGCTCTTCCGCCCGCACGCTTTTTCTCCCTCGCCCGCTTTTTCTTGCTCGCCCGCTTCTTCGCCCTCACCCGCTTCTTCACCAAGACCCCAACCCCTTATTAAAAACCGCCAGCTACGCAGGCTAATTCTAACTTAGAATCCTTGAGGTCTAAGCCTTTCAAACACTTGTCGCTAAAGTCGCTAAGGTTGTTGCGCGCATCAGCGAGGACGGTACGGTACTGCAGAATTGAAATCAAACAATCAAAAACAAAGATGTTGTTTTCTTCCATCCGTCTCTGTTCTTGGAATAATTATATTATTTTACAATTCATTTCAATCTGGAGAAAAAAGGTATTCGACTAATACCTTTAATACCTTAGCGCGCCGCCCCTGTGACGTATCATATATCCATGATGAATCGAACCGTTAGAAAGAACGGGAGAAAGAACGAACCGTTAGAAAGAACGGGACAATCTAGTTTAGTGTTAAAGAGAGAACAGAAAGATGCCATAACAGCCATCGTTCGACGTTCGCGGAGTCGAAGACATCACAGCTGTATTGCCAAGCGGATTTGGCAGATTCAATATTTATCAACTTCTTCCCCTGGTGTTTGACTAGTCTACAATCTAAAACGAGGAACATCCAGGCCCGGATTAACCATATGGCAGAAGCGGCATATGCCGCGGGCCCCGCGCTTCTGGGGGCCCCGCGCTTACTCTTTTCGAATTTTTTTTAACTGTTTCTGTGCTTCAGCGCGGGGCCCAAAAAGCGCGGGGGCCCAAAGACGGCAAACAGCGCGGGCCCCCAAAAAGCGAGGTCCCAAAAAGCAAGTCCCCCAAATTTTTAAAAAATGAGCAAAGCAAAATTCAAAAAAGGGGGGGCCCGATTCCCGAACGTATTTTGCTAACCCGTAGCGGCATTTCTACCAAGAATCGCACATGATATCAATTATGTCACTTGATACAACTCCGTGAACTCATATTACAAATATATACAACACGCTGTTTATCAACATTCTCTCTGATTCACTTAAATGTCAGTCGTTTCATCGTTTCATATAACAAGCAAAACTGGCCTAGAGGAAGAAAGAACTTACTGGAACTTAGTAAGTTATACTTATAGCTTATAATTACTAGTTATATCAAGGTCGCCGGTCGCCCCCGTCGCCAGACAGAAAAACGCGAACCAGATAGAAAAACGCGAAGATTATTGCATACATAAAGATTAGCTCTAGTCATCTAGGTAAGTCTAATTCCTAAATAGTTTATTGTTAATGTGTTATATACCTAAAAATAATAGTTGTAAAAATGTTCCAAGTTGACAATAGTTTGTGCTATACGTTTGCGTGGACGTAGATGCACTTAGGTCTTAGGCACTACACGATTACTGACAGTGACGGGATTTATTGTAATTTATTTCAGATAAAATAGAAGAGCTTACAACATAATAGACTATTGCGTATTAAATTGTGTGATATTTTATTATTTTGGACTAATCAAGGTAGAAGCGCATTTTATTATTGTGTAAACTATTAAGATAGTTTATTCTTAAAAGGCAAGTAGAAGCGCATTTAATTATTGTGCAAATTATTAAAATAGTTTATTCTTAAAAGGCAAGTAGAAGCGCATTTTATAGTTGTGATTTCGACGGGAATCGACGGGTTCGTGAGATTAACAGCTTTATTTCAACAGCGTATTTTATAGTTGTAAGTAGTTTTATATAGACAATATAGATAGTGGACATCTAGTCAGAAGCACATTTTATTGTTGTGATTTCGAACCAGCTGATGTATACGGAATCGGATCAAGTTGCACCCCTAGTATAAAGATACACGTATTATCTCCACGGCTACCAGTATATCATAATCAGACGGTGCAGTTTAGTGTTAACTATTTCTAGTTATAATTTATTTATTGTAAAATAGAATAGCTTACAAAATAGAAACCTGCCGCTTTAAATTGTGTGATATCGTTTACTAGACATACCTAAATACATATACCCCTGCCAGCGGTCTTCCCTGAAAATTTATGCTAGAGTTATTTTTAGGTTTGCAATTGCTATGAGTTCTAGTAGCGGTGGCCGCGACCGTGACAAAAATCGCACATATAAATCTGGAGCAACGAAACGGAAGGCAAGGGAAGAACGAGTTGCACGGGAAAGTAAAGCCTTGAGCAAAGTGCCAAAAATATCCGAACTTTTTCCCAAGAGCAGCGGTGGCAATGCAACTGGTAGCAGCGAAGATCGCGTCACGGATTTCCAACCTCCGCAACAGGATGAAGATGCTTCTGGTGAGTCGACCACTCCGATCTCGACAACAGTGACTGATTCTGTACCTGAGGAACCTGGTATGTTTGCTGAATCTCTAACATCAGATGATCCGTCCATTTGTACCGATGCATATTCCAGTGATTTGGGGCTATGGCCTGCTAGTGTTTCGGACAGTATGAGGGAATACTGGGCAACAAAGGGAAGCAGCCAATGCAGAAACTCGAATGCAGATTTTAGCGCGTCTTCTACCAGATACGAGGGAGAAAATTATAGTCGGCAGTGTCAGAAAAGCTTATTCACATACACGCATCAGCTGACAAAACAGGAACATTCTCGAACCTGGCTCTGCTACTCGCCATCTGGACATTCAGTATTCTGCTTTGCATGTAAACTGATGACCGACAGCTCAGTTTTTGCGAAGCAGGGATACAAGGACTGGAAACGCGCTTCTCAATCCATTCCCCGTCACGAAAAAAGTGCAGTGCACCGAGAGGCCATGATTAAGCTACTCCAACGCAGTGATGCTGGCTGCCGCGTTGATGCAGAGTTGGTTAGACAGGTGAATGCGGAGCGCGAGTATTGGCGTGGGGTGCTTAAACGGATAGCAGAAACTATCCGTTACCTATCGGAGCGCGGTTTTACCATTTCGTGGTTCAGATGAGGTTATTGGATCACCCACAAACGGCAACTACTTGGGCACACTGGAATTGTTGGCCATGTTCGATCCATTCCTAGCGCAACACATCAACAATAACGCAAACAAGGGACGGGGTCACACCTCCTATCTGTCGAAGACAATTTGCGAAGAGTTTATCAATTTTGCTAGCAAATCGTGTGCAAGAGTATATCATTACGGAAGTAAAGTCTGCGAAGTATTTTTCGGTTTCAGTAGACTCAACTCCCGATATTACTCATGTTGACCAACTCACCTGCATTCTTCGGTACGTTTTGCCATCGGGTCCTGTTGAACGATTCTTGACTTTCCTCGACATGCAAGGTCACAGTGGAAAAGAACTAGCGGAAAGCTTGCTCAAGTTCTTAAAAACGAATGACATTGATGTTGCTAATTGCCGCGGCCAGTCGTACGACAATGCGAGCAATATGAGTGGGAAATATAATGGCATGCAGGCCATTATTCGAGAACAATGTAACCTGGCTGAGTATGTGCCCTGTGCCGCACATTCCCTCAATCTTGTTGGTCAGTCTGCCGTTGGTTGTTGCGAGCTAGCTGTTAAGTTCTTCGGTTTCGTTCAACGCCTTTACTCCTTTTTTGTTGCCTCAACCCATCGTTGGAAAATTTTGACTAATCAACTTTCAAGCCAAAGTCGACCAACAGTCCAAAACGCATGTCTGATACTCGCTGGTCGGCACGTGCAGACGCTACGAAGGCTCTAGTTGAGGGTTATGACGAAATCAATGCTGCTTTGGAAGAAATCGCTGATGACGATGAGGAGAAACCCGAAATTAAAGCAGAAGCTCGTGGTATGGCCTCCTATATGAACCAACTCGAAACTGGAATACTCGCAGCTTTGTGGCACCACATCCTGCATCGTTTTCACGGCAACAGTCAAGTCCTGCAATCAGCCGACCAAGATCTCAACTCTGCAGTTGCAATCTACGAATCCCTAATCGAGTTTGTCCGTAAGCTGCGGGAAAGATTTGAAGAGTTTTGCGCCAAAGGGAAGAAGCTCAGTGAATGTGACCAGTTCGTGGACGAAGTTAGACGCGTCCGTCAACGAAATCGCCGTTACGACGAGCCAGGATCAGCGCCTGAAGTGCCACAGACTCCAGCCGACAAGTTCCGTACGGGTAGTTTCCTGGTGATAATTGATTGCCTTGACGCCGAGTTGCGGAAACGACTGGGCGCATACACTGGCATTGCTGCAAAGTTTGGTTTCCTGCGAAACCTCAAGGATCTTCCAGATCAAGAAGTGATCCAAAGTGCGAAGAGCCTCCAAGAGGCATACCCAACGGATTTAGAAGCCTGTCTGCCAGACGAATTATTACAGTTTTCTGGTTTTCTCAACACAGAATTTGCTCAAAAATCATTAGATACAACTACATCTTCAGCTGTAGCTGCAACTTCTTCAGCCCAAGCTACGACCGACACATCCTCTGACAACAAGTCTGATGACGAATCCGTCATATTGGTCATAACGAAAGATGATGACGACATCCATTTAAACGTGGAGTCGCTGGAAATGCGAATGTACAGACTTCTTGTGTCAAACAACCTGGAAACTGTATTTCCAAACACGGTGATTGCATTCCGCATTTATTTAAGTTTGATGATTTCGAACTGTTCTGGTGAAAGGTCGTTTTCCAAACTCAAATTAATCAAGAGTCAGCTCCGAGCATGCATGAAACAGGAGCGACTAAATAACCTCACTCTTCTTAGCATCGAAAAACAAACTTTTGCGGAAAATTGATATGTCTTCGATTATTAACGATTTTGCTCTTCAAAAATCGCGTAAGCATAACGTGTACAAAACATCTGCAGAATAAGACTCAAATGACAATTGTTACATGCCCATACCAATCATGTATATGCGGATATTGTTCATATGTTCTATTTTACCATGTAAATAATCTATTTTCGTTTAGTTGTTATATGTTATTCATATAAACTTCATAAAATAGCAGTTTAAATATAATTATTTGTATTTATTGTTTCGGTGAATATGCAAGCGACTTTTCAAATTTCAACGCATGCAATACAAAATATATCGAATCTTTATTATATATTTGAGTCTTTTTGAATTCAGCGTTTAAAGTGCCTGGGGTGGGGGGGTCAAGGGGCCCCGCGCTGATAATATGCCACGGGCCCCGCGCATGGTTAATCCGGGTCTGGGAACATCAGCCCACTCTGGGAAGAAAGTGTTGTTTTGGTCAACTCAGTTTTAAACGTACTCATCGAAGACCAACTGACGAAACGAAAGAATATGGGATTGAAGGCTGTTGTTTTGAGAGACGATCGCAACATGATAAATATTAGTTTATAGTATTATATTTTCGAATTTAAATGTGGTGTATTGCTGTTATTAGATATGTCAAATTATATCAAACGTACGTTTATGGCAAACAGAGTGTACATTGTGAAATTCTTATTTTGTTGAATTTGTTTGAATTCTTTTCATAATTTCATTGTTTCATAAAGCCAATCAGAACGCTCATATTTCCAGAGATTCCCAGAGCCACTTCACGCATCAGCGCGTGGGTCTGGGTACGAGAATGCAGTAGCAGCGCCATAGGGGAGACTGGGAGGGACTCATCCCCTGAGAAATAATGACGGGGGGCAGTTCTCTCAAAGGTCGATTTTCCAATTCATCCAAGTTCTAGGAGAAAAGTTAGGGGGGGGAGGGGTGTACGGATGTTTATATGAGTGAGGTTTTAATCTGGCTTGTTATGAAAGCTTCCCATATATTACCTAAACAAACCTTTGGCACAACAGGGTGGACTAGGGGCCAAAAACAGTCAGTGGTTCAGGGTTACTAATCATTGCCATTTTTACTCTTTATCGATCATTCAAAATATGTTGGGATGGTCAGAATTCAGAAATCTCTCATTATATATGTAAGGGTTAGAGAATGGTCATATGCGTGCTCTATGGGATATAGAGTCCTGAAAATTAAATAGAAGTCTTACTCCCCGGCGAAAATTTGATGAATTGTTCATGAATAGTTACAATTGTTCATGATAAGTACATGAACAGTTCATGCCCGTGCATGAACATTATGCCCGTGCATGAACATTAAATGGCACAGTTCATGAAAGTGATAGTTCATGAACCATACGTTCATGAACACGTTCATGAACAGTTCAAAAACTAAATTTCAAGATAAGTTCACGAATTTTTGATGAACAACTGATAAATATTGTTCATGAGCTGTTCATGAAAAGACTCATAAACATTAAATGGCCGAATTCATGAAAATTGGAGTTCATGAATAATTCATGAACAACCACATTCATGAAGTTTTGAGTTTATGAAGTGTTCATGAATATTGTTCATGAACTGTTCATGAAATGACTCATGAACATTAAATGGCCGAATTCATGAAAATTAGAGTTCATGAATAGTTCATGAACTTGTATGTAATCAATATTGATGAATAGTGTCCATGAAATGACTCACGGCCGATATTCGTGAAAATTGAATTCATGAATATTTCATGAACTCGTGGGTTTCAATATTCATGTGATGAAACGTTCATGAAGTGCGGTTTGTGAACACTCATGAAATGACTCGTGAACATTTAATAATAGTCGCGGATTTATGAAAATTGCACAGTGCACCGAATACCTCATGAACTTGTAGTTTTCTAGTGAACGTTGATAATTCCTTCATGAAGTGTTCGTGAACGATGTTCGTTAAAATGACTCAGTCATGTCGACATATTCGTTATATTATAAAGATTCGTTAGGGCAGTTTATACGAGAGCTAAAACGCGGCTTACACAGGACGCGGCTTACACAAGACGCGAAACACTTGTATAAAAGGTACAAAGACTAAATATTCGCGTCTTACACAAGCCGCGGCCTATTAAAAAAGGTATAAATGGGTCAGATCAAGGCGCGTCTTATCGGCTCTCGTATAAACGGCCGTAATATAAACCTTAGTTTACCCATCGGCCAGGTAAGAAATCCTTTTCAAATTCTATGTTTAGGCCCGTTAACACCTGCGCTTTTTTAGATACAGTATGCGATAAATATCGCCAACTTCTGGTTTAGTGGAACCACGGCACAATCCGCGGACTGTCGTTCTACGTAACATGCATCTAAATTAGAAGTTGGCAATATTTATCGTATCAAAAATCGCACGCGTAAAGAGCCTTCACAAATATTAAAGCCACGCGCTCGGCATCTCTATTTAACGGAATCAACGGAATCAACGGAATCGACGGAATCAACGGAATCTCCGGAAATTTGGTTAATCGCTTACTAACAAACGGTTAATAAAATACATTTATTTCGTTTATTAGCTGAGACTGAAACTGATCTGTCGTCGATACTTCAAGTAAGGTTATTGGATTAGACATATTACGTACATATATACGCGTAATTGTTGAAAGAGATTTTATATTTTTGATTGCTATGATTGCGCAAATATACGTCTCATTTTAAATTTACTAAGTGTTAAGTCGGACACAACCTGTGGGTTGATTAACAGAAAAAGATTTTCGATTTTTAATTAAGGATCATAGCAAAACCACCTTTTGAAGCTTGGTTAAATGTAAATAAAAAAATCAGGGGTCTTCATTTATAAAGATATATATATATATATACAAGTTCTCTCTGTCTGTTGAACTCATTCTTTGAATCATAAACACGGGTATTTTTATTAAGACGATTACATTTAGCGTTTTCCGCACGTAGAAGGTACTATTGCGTCATGGATTGCACAAATGCAACAAATAAATTGTTGATTGGATATTCCACACAGAAAACTGATAGGTTATATTGGATTTTAACCATACAGTTACCTAAGTGAACTAAAGCTCGAAGCTTCAACATATATATGAATTAGATCATATTAAACATTCACGCATGTTTTTGACTATGCTATAAAACACATCTTTGAAAATATTGTGCAATTTTTTAAAATATAAATCTTATATCCCTAATCCCCTAGTAAATAAAGGCATGTAAGAAAGACGGCCACACTACCCCTCAAAATTAGGTCTTCCTGGAGGAGTTTGGGTTTTGGTCGAGTATCGAGGGTTGCAAGCCGAGGGTCGTAAAATACGCTAAAATTTACGCACATAATTTCCTACTAGCGGCACAAATAATATTTAGGCGGAAGATATACATGTTTTGGACATTTCACGCGCGCGGCAAAGGTGTTTACTCGGCACTGATGACAGGAAATATTTAGTAAATTTGTCTACAAAATTTTATTACAAAATTTATTTGTTGCATTTGTGCAATCATGACGCAGTAGTATACCTTCTACGTGCGGAAAACGCTAAATGTAATCGTCTTAATAAAAATACCCGTGTTTATGATTCAAAGAATGAGTTCAACAGACAGAGAACTTGTATATATATATATATCTTTATAAATGAAGACCCCTGATTTTTTTATTTACATTTAACCAAGCTTCAAAAGGTGGTTTTGGTATGATCCTTAATTAAAAATCGAAAATCTTTTTCTGTTAATCAACGCACAGGTTGTGTCCGACTTAACACTTAGTAAATTTAAAATGAGACACGTATATTTACGCAATCATAGCAATCAAAAATATAAAATCTCTTTCAACAATTACGCGTATATATGTACGTAATATGTCTAACCAATAACCTTACTTGAAGTATCGACGACAGATCAGTTTCAGTCTCAGCTAATAAACGTAAATAAATGTATTTTATTAACCGTTTGTTAGTAAACGATTAACCAAATTTCCGTTGATTCCGTTGATTCCGTTGATTCCGTCGATTCCGTTGATTCCGTTAAATAGAGATGCCGCCACGCGCTTTGCAAAACCATTAGCCACAGAAGTGGTGAGACAATCAGACAAATTAGCATTTGAAGAAACTCGATTAAACGCTTACACCGAATGTTAATAGGGAAAAAAACACCAAGTAATATAGCTTATAACCAAGCATTGCAACCGGACTACATGATACAGAGAAGAAACAATTTGACATAGATTTACCTCTGAATGGCACCGATTGTCCGATTGTTAATTTGGTTCTTTGTAAACGTTGAATAGAATTTCAGCAGACTGAGAGCTATAGCAGCATTAAACGCAAGTACCAGCGCACTTTTCCTCCTTTCTTTAAGACGTTCACCAAACTGTGTGGAATTATCCATTCCGTATCAACGGCTTTTAACGCACAATATTCAAATGTTCAAGGACAGGCGCCAAAATGGTATCAGTAATGACAGTACTTGAACGGGATTGAATTACACACTATCATATAGCCGCAAGCATCTCTGATGGGATTGGAAAAAGCTCAATGCCTCAATATTATAGTAGATTTTATTTAGTCTACTCTTAGGAGTCTTAGGATTTATAGGTATTATTGTGTTAGCTAGATCACAGATGCGAGAACTGTTACTGCTACAAGTCTATTAATGTCCTTATTCGATGATAATAATTAAGAGATTAAGTAATTATCTCTTCCGCATCAACAAAGTATTTTTGCTATTTCCGTCAAAATGGAAAAATACGAAGTAAAAGTACATGCGCTCGTTCAGACAACTATAGCATTGGGACTAAACGGCTCATTCTTCACTTTAACCTAGACTAAAATGAATTACGGTACGTTTTGACTTTTTGAATCTAGCTGGTCTATATTTAGCCACTAGCCAGACCTCAATACTGACTCAATGTGTAAAATGTCTAAAATATAAAGAAGCTTCAGACCAATTTTGCAGTAAAACTGGCAACAAAGACATGCGGATTTGAGTCACAGCGCAAAGTTTCTGCGCTACAGTGGAATCAAATTAGTACATTTCATGAAATGTTCATGACCAATGAAATGTTCATGACCAAATTTCATGAACCTTTGACCTTTCATGAATAACTGTATTTTGTCTGAAACGCGACTTTTGTTCATCAAAATTTCATTAAATATTCACGAACAAGTTTCATGAAATTTTCATGAATAATAAGTTCATGAAATAATCAATAGATTTCCTATGAATATTCATGAACATTCATGAACGATACAACATAATGAACATAAAGTTCATGAACTAATTTGTTGTTCATCAGACTTCATGAACTGTTCATGAAACACATTTATGAATAGTTCATGAACAGTTATTCATGAACTACATATTTCATTTTTGATGAACTGAACATGAACTATTCATGAACGGATATGAACATTCATGACGACCCATGAAAGTTCATCAATTCATGAACAAATTTTCGCCGGTCTGAGAATGGTTGCAACCATGAAGTTTCAATTTTAGCTATAAATGTGGTGTTTTTTTGCGTCTAGCATGTTTACCAGAGAATTTGCTCTATATACACTACAGTACATGTATATATATATGTACTGTATATACTCAAAAATCCTGAAATCTGTTCTTTTGTGTAAATGTGTTTTAAATTTATATACAGTATTCTATAATCTTCAGAATTCTGTAAAATCTTCCCCCAAAACGCAGGAAATGCCATTTCAGAGACTTTAGATTTCAAAATTTTCCAGGGGAGCATGCCCCTGGACCTTCCTAGACACTTTGAGTGAAGCTTAACAGCCATGAAGGCCCATTAACCATCTTATCCCATGACACACCCAAAATTACATGAGAAGACAATAGCTGATTGAAAGCAAGGTTAAACACATTTCTGAACGTGTCGTTCATTGTGAATGAAAGCCATTTGCAGTTTAAATTAGCGTGTTAATCTCATTTGTATGCATAGTGTGATAAGTAGTTATCTGAGTGGGAATTAACTAGTTATCACACTAGTTATTGCATACTGATGAGCATTTACCCCACAATTTCCTTCTCTTCAAAACCCTGCCCACTTTACGTCATTTAAAGGGTATTGGCAATAAATATTAAATTTGTCCCATTTGAAAGAACTCGTCATATGGTATAAGAAGACCTTTTGTAATTTTTCTGCATCTTTCCTGTGTTTTGTTATATTTCAACCAAAGACAGCGTGCTGTCCGCCATTTTGTTGTAATATTTGGGTCTAATTAACTAGGAAATTGGTGACGTCACAAGCAGGGTAAACCTGATGAAACTACTCCGTAGATGACCAAATTTCCACGGAAGGCTTTTTAAATGTTGTGGGTCAATTTAAAATGGAAATAGCGCAACAAAATCAAGTTCTAGCTCATAATGTCATAAGGTTGGCAAGATAAAAATTTCACTTTACCCTGCTGATGTCGTCACATGCATATCGAAAATAATTCCAAGATGGCGGACAACACGCTGTCTTTTGTCGAAATATTTCCAAAACCAAAACAGATACGAAAAAATTGTAAAAGGTTTTCTTATACTATTTGAGGAGTTCTTTCAAATGAGACAAACTTAATTTTTATTGCCAATACCCTTTAAGATGTAATATTTCATGAGCAGGAGTGTTTTACCAGGGGTTACAAACACAAGAGGACAATGAAAATCACGAGGCCATTAACTGAGTAATTTTCATTGTTCTCGAGTGTTTGTAAAACATGAGAGAATAATGAAAATCACGAGGCTGCAAACCAAGTGATTTTTGTTTTTGAATGTTTTATGTAATATTTAAAACACGAGCAGGAGTGTTTTATCAGATTTAAAACCACGAGGGCGCAGCCCGAGTGTTTTAGATCTGATAAAACACGTGATGCGAGTGTTTTGAATGGCTTCAAAAACGATTCGTTATTGGATGTTATGTTCATTAGTATTCTTTATATAAAATTGTACGTTCATTAGTATTCTTTATATAAAATTGTATGTTCATTAGTATTCTTTCTGACGTCAAGAAGTTTTATCAGGTATAAAACCGCGGACATGGTACTGATTTCCTTTGTGTTTTCCTCATGAATTATTAATGAGTTTTTGAAGTACTGTTTAATAAATGAGCAGGAGTGTTTTATCAGATATAAAGACACAAGGTGAAGAAGCTGAGTGTTTTTATATCAGTGATAAAAACATGAACTGCGAGTTTATTGAACGGCTTCAAAAACGAACCACTTGGTAAGTTCATTCGCGTAGTAAGTTTGAAAAATGACCTTGTCTAAGCCGAGAAAATCAAAGCTAAAGTTTATGCAAATCATATATAGACACTGATCGGTCCTACTAATCACTGCCCGAGACTGCCCGGGGCTACCCGAGACTGCCTGGGAGTAAGAAATGACCGCCCGAGACTGCCCGGGAGTAAAAAATGACTGTCTGAGATGGTATATTACCGTCAGAGACGGTATACATCTATATTAGAGGCCTTATATAATAAAGAATAGATCCACATTTACGGCACACCGCAAACTGCAGTTCGAAATCAGCAGTTAGCCATTAGAAGTTAGGACAATTTGTATGTTAAGACTGAAAGCTTCCGTTTGTGATTTGCCTTATATATATATATATATATATATAAGTGAGTTATGGTTCACGAAATGTTAGAGAGTGCTCAATACCATATAGATAGAGCAAAATACAAAGTATAAAGTATAGTTTTACCTTAAAGTCTTCGCTACCAGAGGTTTCACCCTGATGATCCCGTTTAGGGTGAAACCTCTGGTAGCGAAGACTTTAAGGTAAAACTATACTTTATACTTTGTATAATATATATATATATATATATATATATATATATGTATTTTTATACATGGTGAATAAATACGAGTTTTTTCCCTTCGATTTATACTGTATAATAGCCCCAGTTCGATAGTTCAGTTATGCATGGTGTCAAAATAATGAAAGCGAAAGTCAGAATGCCAGCACGCGGAAGTGCATTATAACTTGCCGAATTTCTAAATAATTAAAATTTATTTCGTTTTTCTATTGATTATATAACATCGTTCAGCTGATGTTACGAAGCGTTGAAATAAACCTCGGTTTTCGGGTCTAGCATACTCTGAAAAAGGCACTATTTCAGCACAGGTTTCAAAAATAGCACTCGGTTTCAAAAATAGAAAAACAAATACATTAATCATTGCCGACTGCGATTAACATTTCAATGGCACTGTGGGAGACATGAGCTTCGCTCTTGCGCTATATATAAATCGAAGGGAAAAAACTCGTATTTATTCACCATACATGTATATAAAAATACATAGATATATATATATAAGGCAAATCACAAACGGAAGCTTTCAGTCTTAACATACAAATTGTCCTAACTTCTAATGGCTAACTGCTGATTTCGAACTGCAGTTTGCGGTGTGCCGAAAAATGTGGATCTATTCTTTATTATATAAGGCCTCCAATATAGATGTATATACCGTCTCTGGCAGTAATATACCGTCTCTCTCAGGCAGTCATTTTTTACTCCCGGGCAGTCTCGGGCGGTCATTTCTTACTCCCGGGCAGTCTCGGGCAGTCCCGGGCAGTCTCGGGCAGTAATTAGTAGGACCCACACTGATTACATGTAAACATTAATTTCTTTTGAATTTTCCTCATGAATTATTGAGTTTTTGAAAAACATGAGAGAACATTGAAAATTACGAGGTAATAGGCTGAGTGATTTTTGTTGTTCTCAAGTGTTTGTAACCCCTGAGTGGTAAAACACGATACAGAAGTTTATGAAATAGCTTCTCAATCGTCAATTATAGTAGAGGGACTTGGGCCGGGACTTGGTCGATATTCGTGCATATTAGATTAGGTTTCACGTTGAATTTATAATTAAGAAATGTGGTAATAAATGGTTCTTTGTTTGTGTCGTTTATTATCTGATTTCTTAATTATAAATTCAGTTAGCGCGACCTTTACCACAAAACTCATGCACATGACCAAATATTTTTCTTTGATTGGCTAATTAGCTCATGAATTATTAATGAGTTTGAGAAAGCTGGATAAAGGATTTAACGCGTTGATCCTCAATTTTAAGTAGTAATTGCTTAAAATATAAATAATATTCAACGTTTTCTCACCTTCTGAGTCCGGTCCATTTTCTGACTACAGTCAAGCTTCTAACCCAAAAAAGGATGCTTTTTGAGAATTTACCATTGCCCAAACTTGTGAGTTTGTTGATGGAGATATAAACCATGATGATAAATTGACGGAGAAATGGGTGAAATCTCAAAAGAAAAGCGAAGGAAAGTGAAGCACGTGTTGACAAGACGCCATGTTGGGTTGAGTCCATTGGTCGAGTCTAGCCATAGTTCGCCCAAGTACACGTTGTGAGAATGAAGGGAAGCAAGGCCGATCGGACAAGGCGAAGCTTCGTCTAATATTGATTCCGCATCGAACTAAGAGAACTTATTATGAAGGAAATTAAAGAAGAAAGGAAAGGAAAAAGAAGAGAAAGAAAGGAAAAGAGGAAGGAAAGTGGGAAGAAATAGAAGGAAGGAGAGGAGGTAGGGAGGGGAAGGGAGGGAGGGAGGGAGGAAGGGAGAAACGAAGGTATGAAGAATGGAAGGAAGAGAAAGAGAAAGAAAGAGCGACACAGAGACAGAGAGACAGAGAGACAGAGAGACAGAGAGACAGAGAGACAGAGAGACAGAGAGACAGAGAGACAGAGAGACAGAGAGACAGACAGAGAGACAGAGAGACAGAGAGACAGAAAGACAGAGAGACAGAGAGACAGAAAGACAGAAAGACAGAGAGAGAGACAGAGAGACAGAGAGACAGAGAGACAGAGAGACAGAGAGACAGAGAGACAGAGAGACAGAGAGACAGAGAGACAGAGAGACAGAGAGACAGAGAGACAGAGAGACAGAGAGACAGAGAGACAGAGAGACAGAGAGACAGAGAGACAGAGAGACAGAGAGACAGAGAGACAGAGAGACAGAGAGACAGAGAGACAGAGAGACAGAGAGACAGAGAGACAGAGAGACAGAGAGACAGAGAGACAGAGAGACAGAGAGACAGAGAGACAGAGAGACAGAGAGACAGAGAGACAGAGAGACAGAGAGACAGAGAGAAAGAAAGAAAGAAAGAAAGGAAGGGAGGAAGGGAGGAAGGAAGGAGGGAAGGAGGGAAGGAGGGAGGGAAGGAAGGAAGGAAGGAAGGAAGGAAGGAAGGAAGGAAGGAAGGAAGGAAGGAAGGAAGGAAGGAAGGAAGGAAGGAAGGAAGGAAGGAAGGAAGGAAGGAAGGAAGGAAGCAAGGAAGGAAGGGAAGGAAAGAATGAAGGGAAGGAAATAATGAGAAGCAAGGAATAACTAACGAACACCCTCATCCACCATCATCTAACACCATACAACATCAAGGCAATGAACAGTCATTGAAAAACTGAAACAAACCACATTTAGAATTGTATTGCACAAAAACAGTATATTTACTTTGTATAACAAAAGCACATCTTCACTCAAATACAAGCAGCCATTTCGAAAACGCATTTTCTATTTTTTTTAAATTTCTAGCCCAACGTACTACGGATCCCTTAAATTACTAAAAAATCTATAAATAAGTTACAGAAGCAGATTATACGGAGGACAATAAGTCGCGACTTAATTAAGGGTACGTATACATTAGATGAGGATATGCTTTGGGAGATTGATTAGTGCGCTGCGAATTTTAGCGCTATGTATCTCAAATTTCCAGTCAAAAAGGACAAATATAAATTTGGCGAGTATTCATTTCAAACTTCTCCTGTTTTTGACGAGTTAGCGAAAATACACACTCCAGATAAATTCAAAAAATAAATTTACCGTTTACTGTCGTGGCAATAAAGCGTTCCTAAAATATTGTTGCAATATATTCCTCAAGTTGAACAATTCATTTGATAAGATTCGTTGACAACTTCCTGTTTTGAATTCTGTTTTGAATTTGATTGGTGTTTGGCAAACAATCCTGTTTCTTATTGGTTGTTTAAAAACCAGAAACCAATCAAATTCAAAACAGGAAGTTAGCAATAATTTTCATCAAATGAATTGGTCAAACATAGCAAATGATATAAACATTCTACAATCCTGGACAAAATTGTTGGGCCACTTTTCCGATTTTGCCGATTTTCGCATAGTGTCCCAAGCACTTTTGTCCAGGATTGTCTGAAAATGACGAATTAAACAAGAAAATCGAAGAAAAAAACAATTTGGGGGGCGGCGATTCAGCGCAGTTTGCTCGAAACTGACATAAATACGCTCCCACATGCATGAACAACAAATTGTTTGTGGGGTATAGAAGGTTTGGTGAATATGCAAATTAAATAGAGCTCTCGTGCGGGTAGGTACCGGTGCGTGGTGGGAACTCTGCAGAGACTCTGCTCCAGTGATCCCTTCCCCATTGAGGGGGTAAGGGGGAGCAGAGATGGGGGCTCTTTTATTTAAACTGTATATATTTTGCAATGTTACAAAGTTAAAAAGCTGTGTATTTATTGAAAAATCATAAACTCGTCATTTTCAGACAATCCTGGACAAAATTGTTGGGCCACTTTTCCGATTTTGCCGATTTTCGCATAGTGTCCCAAGCACTTTTGTCCAGGATTGTCTGAAAATGACGAATTAAACAAAATCGAAGAAAAAAACAATTTGGGGGCGGCGATTCTGCGCAGTTTGCTCGAAACTGACATAAATACGCTCCCACATGCATGAACAACAAATTGTTTGTGGGGTATAGAAGGTTTGGTGAATATGCAAATTAAATAGAGCTCTCGTGCGGGTGGTACCGGTGCGGGTGGGAACTCTGCAGAGACTCTGCTCCAGTGATCCCTTCCCCATTGAGGGGGTAAGGGGGAGCAGAGATGGGGGCTCTTTTATTAAACTGTATATAATTTTGCAATGTTACAAAGTTAAAAAGCTGTGTTTTTATTGAAAAATCATAAACTCGTCATTTTCAGACAATCCTGGACAAAATTGTTGGGCCCACTTTTCCGATTTTGCCGATTTTCGCATAGTGTCCCAAGCACTTTTGTCCAGGATTGTCTGAAAATGACGAATTAAACAAAATCGAAGAAAAAAACAATTTGGGGGCGGCGATTCTGCGCAGTTTGCTCGAAACTGACATAAATACGCTCCCACATGCATGAACAACAAATTGTTTGTGGGGTATAGAAGGTTTGGTGAATATGCAAATTAAATAGAGCTCTCGTGCGGGTGGTACCGGTGCGGGTGGGGAACTCTGCAGAGACTCTGCTCCAGTGATCCCTTCCCCATTGAGGGGGTAAGGGGGAGCAGAGATGGGGGCTCTTTTATTAAACTGTATATATTTTGCAATGTTACAAAGTTAAAAAGCTGTGTTTTATTGAAAAATCATAAACTCGTCATTTTCAGACAATCCTGGACAAAATTGTTGGGCCACTTTTCCGATTTTGCCGATTTTCGCATAGTGTCCCAAGCACTTTTGTCCAGGATTGTCTGAAAATGACGAATTAAACAAAATCGAAGAAAAAAAACAATTTGGGGGCGGCGATTCTGCGCAGTTTGCTCGAAACTGACATAAATACGCTCCCACATGCATGAACAACAAATTGTTTGTGGGGTATAGAAAGGTTTGGTGAATATGCAAATTAAATAGAGCTCTCGTGCGGGTGGGTACCGGTGCGGGTGGGAACTCTGCAGAGACTCTGCTCCAGTGATCCCTTCCCCATTGAGGGGGTAAGGGGGAGCAGAGATGGGGGCTCTTTTATTAAACTGTATATATTTTGCAATGTTACAAAGTTAAAAAGCTGTGTTTTATTGAAAAATCATAAACTCGTCATTTTCAGACAATCCTGGACAAAATTGTTGGGCCACTTTTCCGATTTTGCCGATTTTCGCATAGTGTCCCAAGCACTTTTGTCCAGGATTGTCTGAAAATGACGAATTAAACAAAATCGAAGAAAAAAACAATTTGGGGGCGGCGATTCTGCGCAGTTTGCTCGAAACTGACATAAATACGCTCCCACATGCATGAACAACAAATTGTTTGTGGGGTATAGAAGGTTTGGTGAATATGCAAATTAAATAGAGCTCTCGTGCGGGTGGTACCGGTGCGGGTGGGAACTCTGCAGAGACTCTGCTCCAGTGATCCCTTCCCCATTGAGGGGGTAAGGGGGAGCAGAGATGGGGGCTCTTTTATTAAACTGTATATATTTTGCAATGTTACAAAGTTAAAAAGCTGTGTTTTATTGAAAAATCATAAACTCGTCATTTTCAGACAATCCTGGACAAAATTGTTGGGCCACTTTTCCGATTTTGCCGATTTTCGCATAGTGTCCCAAGCACTTTTGTCCAGGATTGTCTGAAAATGACGAATTAAACAAAATCGAAGAAAAAAACAATTTGGGGGCGGCGATTCTGCGCAGTTTGCTCGAAACTGACATAAATACGCTCCCACATGCATGAACAAACAAATTGTTTGTGGGGTATAGAAGGTTTGGTGAATATGCAAATTAAATAGAGCTCTCGTGCGGGTGGTACCGGTGCGGGTGGGAACTCTGCAGAGACTCTGCTCCAGTGATCCCTTCCCCATTGAGGGGGTAAGGGGGAGCAGAGATGGGGGCTCTTTTATTAAACTGTATATATTTTGCAATGTTACAAAGTTAAAAAGCTGTGTTTTATTGAAAAATCATAAACTCGTCATTTTCAGACAATCCTGGACAAAATTGTTGGGCCACTTTTCCGATTTTGCCGATTTTCGCATAGTGTCCCAAGCACTTTTGTCCAGGATTGTCTGAAAATGACGAATTAAACAAAATCGAAGAAAAAAACAATTTGGGGGCGGCGATTCTGCGCAGTTTGCTCGAAACTGACATAAATACGCTCCCACATGCATGAACAACAAATTGTTTGTGGGGTATAGAAGGTTTGGTGAATATGCAAATTAAATAGAGCTCTCGTGCGGGTGGTACCGGTGCGGGTGGGAACTCTGCAGAGACTCTGCTCCAGTGATCCCTTCCCCATTGAGGGGGTAAGGGGGAGCAGAGATGGGGGCTCTTTTATTAAACTGTATATATTTTGCAATGTTACAAAGTTAAAAAGCTGTGTTTTATTGAAAAATCATAAACTCGTCATTTTCAGACAATCCTGGACAAAATTGTTGGGCCACTTTTCCGATTTTGCCGATTTTCGCATAGTGTCCCAAGCACTTTTGTCCAGGATTGTCTGAAAATGACGAATTAAAACAAAATCGAAGAAAAAAACAATTTGGGGGCGGCGATTCTGCGCAGTTTGCTCGAAACTGACATAAATACGCTCCCACATGCATGAACAACAAATTGTTTGTGGGGTATAGAAGGTTTGGTGAATATGCAAATTAAATAGAGCTCTCGTGCGGGTGGTACCGGTGCGGGTGGGAACTCTGCAGAGACTCTGCTTCCAGTGATCCCTTCCCCATTGAGGGGGTAAGGGGGAGCAGAGATGGGGGCTCTTTTATTAAACTGTATATATTTTGCAATGTTACAAAGTTAAAAAGCTGTGTTTTATTGAAAAATCATAAACTCGTCATTTTTCAGACAATCCTGGACAAAATTGTTGGGCCACTTTTCCGATTTTGCCGATTTTCGCATAGTGTCCCAAGCACTTTTGTCCAGGATTGTCTGAAAATGACGAATTAAACAAAATCGAAGAAAAAAAACAATTTGGGGGCGGCGATTCTGCGCAGTTTGCTCGAAACTGACATAAATACGCTCCCACATGCATGAACAACAAATTGTTTGTGGGGTATAGAAGGTTTGGTGAATATGCAAATTAAATAGAGCTCTCGTGCGGGTGGTACCGGTGCGGGTGGGAACTCTGCAGAGACTCTGCTCCAGTGATCCCTTCCCCATTGAGGGGGTAAGGGGGAGCAGAGATGGGGGCTCTTTTATTAAACTGTATATATTTTGCAATGTTACAAAGTTAAAAAGCTGTGTTTTATTGAAAAATCATAAACTCGTCATTTTCAGACAATCCTGGACAAAATTGTTGGGCCACTTTTCCGATTTTGCCGATTTTCGCATAGTGTCCCAAGCACTTTTGTCCAGGATTGTCTGAAAATGACGAATTAAACAAAATCGAAGAAAAAAACAATTTGGGGGCGGCGATTCTGCGCAGTTTGCTCGAAACTGACATAAATACGCTCCCACATGCATGAACAACAAATTGTTTGTGGGGTATAGAAGGTTTGGTGAATATGCAAATTAAATAGAGCTCTCGTGCGGGTGGTACCGGTGCGGGTGGGAACTCTGCAGAGACTCTGCTCCAGTGATCCCTTCCCCATTGAGGGGGTAAGGGGGAGCAGAGATGGGGGCTCTTTTATTAAACTGTATATATTTTGCAATGTTACAAAGTTAAAAAGCTGTGTTTTATTGAAAAATCATAAACTCGTCATTTTCAGACAATCCTGGACAAAATTGTTGGGCCACTTTTCCGATTTTGCCGATTTTCGCATAGTGTCCCAAGCACTTTTGTCCAGGATTGTCTGAAAATGACGAATTAAACAAAATCGAAGAAAAAAACAATTTGGGGGCGGCGATTCTGCGCAGTTTGCTCGAAACTGACATAAATACGCTCCCACATGCATGAACAACAAATTGTTTGTGGGGTATAGAAGGTTTGGTGAATATGCAAATTAAATAGAGCTCTCGTGCGGGTGGTACCGGTGCGGGTGGGAACTCTGCAGAGACTCTGCTCCAGTGATCCCTTCCCCATTGAGGGGGTAAGGGGGAGCAGAGATGGGGGCTCTTTTATTAAACTGTATATATTTTGCAATGTTACAAAGTTAAAAAGCTGTGTTTTATTGAAAAATCATAAACTCGTCATTTTCAGACAATCCTGGACAAAATTGTTGGGCCACTTTTCCGATTTTGCCGATTTTCGCATAGTGTCCCAAGCACTTTTGTCCAGGATTGTCTGAAAATGACGAATTAAACAAAATCGAAGAAAAAAACAATTTGGGGGCGGCGATTCTGCGCAGTTTGCTCGAAAACTGACATAAATACGCTCCCACATGCATGAACAAACAAATTGTTTGTGGGGTATAGAAGGTTTGGTGAATATGCAAATTAAATAGAGCTCTCGTGCGGGTGGTACCGGTGCGGGTGGGAAACTCTGCAGAGACTCTGCTCCAGTGATCCCTTCCCCATTGAGGGGGTAAGGGGGAGCAGAGATGGGGGCTCTTTTATTAAACTGTATATATTTTGCAATGTTTACAAAGTTAAAAAGCTGTGTTTTATTGAAAAATCATAAACTCGTCATTTTCAGACAATCCTGGACAAAATTGTTGGGCCACTTTTCCGATTTTGCCGATTTTCGCATAGTGTCCCAAGCACTTTTGTCCAGGATTGTCTGAAAAATGACGAATTAAACAAAATCGAAGAAAAAAACAATTTGGGGGCGGCGATTCTGCGCAGTTTGCTCGAAACTGACATAAATACGCTCCCACATGCATGAACAACAAATTGTTTGTGGGGTATAGAAGGTTTGGTGAATATGCAAATTAAATAGAGCTCTCGTGCGGGTGGTACCGGTGCGGGTGGGAACTCTGCAGAGACTCTGCTCCAGTGATCCCTTCCCCATTGAGCGGGTAAGGGGGAGCAGAGATGGGGGCTCTTTTATTAAACTGTATATATTTTGCAATGTTACAAAGTTAAAAAGCTGTGTTTTATTGAAAAATCATAAACTCGTCATTTTCAGACAATCCTGGACAAAATTGTTGGGCCACTTTTCCGATTTTGCCGATTTTCGCATAGTGTCCCAAGCACTTTTGTCCAGGATTGTAGTTGTCCTTCAGCAGCGTATATATGTGATAGAAGAATCTCAAATGAAGTCGAATCACTGCTGGGAATCGAACCCAAGGTCTCTGGTTTAACGTACCAGGGCTCTACCACTGAGCTATTGGGACTCCCGGCTGAGGCAGTCAGAAATATCCTGATATTTCTGACTGCCTAATACTGTAACAAAATTTGAAAAAATTCTAGTAAAACCCGAGATTTAAAAAAACAGTTTTGTGCGCCCATTCCGTGGAAAAATTGATGGTGGAGAATTCGTTAGACGAGGATCGAAAGGTTAAAATAAATTCTCACTAAATATTTAAATTTTCATAATCAGCAACGATTTGGCTTTCTCGACTGTAAACTTGAAAGACATAGCCCTAAAATTTGGTGCGCAATGGCCAGTTTCCCAACACAATGAAAAATATGCTTTCATAATCTATTGTTATATACCAAAGACTTTCGTTTGCCAAAGATGAAATCCTATTGGTCAAATCATGGTCACGTGTTGTTTAACAAACTCAATGTTTCTTTCTGCCGAGGGAAACATTGCACTGTTTCCCTCTGACGTCAACAATGAAGAAGGAAACAGTTGCAATGTTTCCCTCTGACGTCGCTTTAATCATGTGTTGTTCACGTGAATACACGATTATTGCATCAGATCAAGAACTTTGGACTTTTCGGAACATTTTGAAAACAAGAGCTTGTTTCGAGCTTGTCTTGTTCGAAATAGTCCATTTTCCAAAGGAAAGAATAGCTATACATATCTTCAAAGGTCTGAAAAAAACCTGGATAAATTTAAAGCTGTTCTTTGTACTTGTTGAGTCTGGTGTATTTGTTTAGTTGAATTGAAATACGAAGACAAAGTCAATTAAGCGTTTTGGTAAGTCTTTTTGCCTTTTGCAAGTTTCGAGTCATTTGGTATTTTGTATTTTAAAAGTCTTTGGTGTATAACAATATACACTTGTTGACTTTTGCCTCGAGAAACATCGAGTTTTACGGTCCCTCTGGCTTCAATGTCACCCTCGGGTGACATTGAAGCCTTCGGGTCCGTAAAACTCGATGTTTCCCTCGGCGCCAGTCAACAAGTGTATTGTAACCGGGTCCTTTTATTAAACGGTCAAATTCTAATAAGTCGCGACTTATTTTGGACTAGCTTTCAACCCTGTTCTTAGGCCCTGTTTACATGAAGCGGATTGACAGTCCAATTGGATCGCAAAACGCGAGTGAAGTCAATCTGGGCACATTGTTTACACGGAGAATCCAATCTGCTTGGAACATTGTTTTCGGTTTTGGAACAGTATTTTCTGTGCTTCCCTCAATGTCTGCCATTTAGCACGACACGTAGGAACTTCACTGATGCGTATCAAGTCATTTTCAAGTCAAACCGTGTTTAGATGAATCAGATTGAAAACATTCAAGTCGATCCTTGCTTGAATCTCAAGTCAAACCACTCCACTGCGTCGATTGACTTCAGTCATTCGTTTCGATCAGATCGAAAACTTTCAATCTTCTTCATGTAAACACAACAAGGAGAAACAACATGCGAGATTTGACTTGAACACTCAACCGCTTCGTGTAAACAGGACCTTAATAATCTTATTTTAGTCACGACTTTGTTCACGAACAAATCGACCATTTATACGCGTGTGTTCGTTACGTCATACCATGATCGCCTCGGATTCTTTTGTTCTCCGAGGGAATGTAAACCTCGTATTTCCCTCATCGCTCATGCAAGAGGGAAATTTATCCTTTGTCTTCTAATTTTCCCGTGCATGTTGAAGAGGGAAAATTAGAAGACAAAGAAATCCTTTGTCTTCTTCTAATTTTCCCGTGCATGTTGATGAGGGAAAATTAGGGGGCGATTACATGGACCGGGCTGGCCCGGTTAACCGGGCTAGCCCGGTTAACCGGGATGAGTTTACAAAACGATTACATGGAGCGGGCTAGCCCGGTAAGCCGGGATGATTTCAGGCCGAAATTCGCAATTATCAAGTAAATAAGGGCAAAGCTACGTTAGTTTTACTTCAGTTTTACACTAATTAGTCTATTATTTATTTTGTAAGCCCATCGTTACTAAAAAGATTGTTAAAGTCTTAGCTAACCCAGGAAAGCGTCTTCACGAAGACTAATTAATTTATTAAATCTTCGCTTTGATCACAAAACACACAAACAACGTTGATGTTCTATTTCAGTTCCTTTCAGCACTATTTAGACGCTTTCCTGGGTTAGCTAAGACTTTAACAATCTTTTTAGTAACGATGGGCTTACAAAATAAATAATAGACTAATTAGTGTAAAACTGAAGTAAAACTAACGTAGCTTTGCCCTTATTTACTTGATAATTGCGAATTTCGGCCTGAAATCATCCCGGCTTACCGGGCTAGCCCGCTCCATGTAATCGTTTTGTAAACTCATCCCGGTTAACCGGGCTAGCCCGGTTAACCGGGCCAGCCCGGTCCATGTAATCGCCCCCTAAGAAGACAAAGAAATCTTTTGTCTTCTTCTAAATTTCCCGCTTGCATATATTTCCCCTCATCAACATGCACGGGAAAATTAGATGCGACTTCTCTGATCAACCGTGTAAATTTCCTGTTGGTAAGATTCTCAAAGTTTTCCTCGGCGATCATAATATTACAAACTAATAACATGACTTGAGGGAAATTAGCGATTAAATTTCCCTCAAGTCATGTTATTACTTATAATAAATAGGACACGTCTTAATTAAGTTGCGAAATATTTTCTCCCGTTTAAATGGCCCTGTAATTAAAAAGCCTATATTGCATTAATTTAAAAAGTAAAAAAAAGCCGTGTTATGCTAGACAAATCATCCTAGAAATTCAACTTGCAAGAAATCTGCTCGTCACGTCCGAAACAACAAGGCGTCGCGTTTACGTCGCATTACCGACGATCGTCGAGTTAAACGTCGAATTTCAGTTGAACTTAATTGTTTTTACTTGGACGCGTTGAGTCTCAAAACGACTTCTTGAAAACATGGCGCCGAATTGTTGCAGACAAGAGAAACATTTAATTCGACGCGACGATAATTCGTCGTATAACTCGAACACGCATTATCGTCGCATTATCCGTCTGACCAGGTCTGACTCAGACGAATTTAATTGCCGAGACGAATTTAATTCGTGCGTCGAATTTAATCGAGTTATACGTCGCAGTTTTGTCGAATAAAATTCAAACAATTAAATTCGTCTATTGTGCGACGTTTAGCGCAAGTCTTGCGCAAAGGAATGTAATCACGTGAGTGAAGGAATTAAATACTTTCCTACGCTACGTAGTGTAGTAGGAGAGTGTATTCATTATGGCACTAACTGTATTCCCAAGAGGATGCTGCGGCAGACCCCGTGGTCAGAAGAGCACTTATATAAAGAGCAGTACCACGTTGCAGAAGTCACTCGGTTAACAGTGTTGGTCGTCAAACTTGTATTTTAATTTGGTCTATTTCTGTACATAGTTTGTTTTTTATATATTATTTCTTTGTATATTACTGCATGTTCGCTCTGTTCGGGGAGCAGCGCTGGTTATCTCGGTCCCGACCCAGATTTCCTGTCAAGTTTTTCCCAGATGTGGGTTTTTTATCAGACAGGTTTTTTTCTGGCCTTCCTGATGCCAGCCAATTGTGTAATAGTGCATAGCGAACTGTGTTTCCAGTTCTTCACCTATCTTGCAGTATACTTGTATATTTTGTCACTAGCTGTTTCTGCATGTATATCGCGCTTGTTTGTTTCTTTGTATATAGTTTTCATGCATGCCATCATTCATGTAATCTATCACACATATTTAGTAGAATCTATACGTGTAGTCTAGCAATGTTTTATTAAAGAGCTGTTCGTCTCCAACACTGGACGCCAGCAAGATTCTCCACACTCCCAGTTGTCGTGTGCGTTGTAGAGTAATGAAGCAGTCTTTATGGCAAGTTTATTTCATATGGTTCTTTAGTTCTTGATTATGGCAGCGTTCCACGTTACATCTAAAGGACGCAACAGGGGCGGATCTAGGAAAATTTATACCTTAGTCAAACACGCAATCTGGAGGGGTCCGGGGGCATGCATGCTCCCCCGGAAATTTTTTGAAATTTGGGTCTCTAAAATGGCATTTCCCGCGTTCTGATAGCACTTTAAAGGAAAATCGTAACTAATTTTCGACATGTTTTTAATGGCACATTTTATTATTTTCAAGAAAGTCTTCGTTCAAAACGAGGACTTTGGTATTTTATTTTTATCTGAGACCTTGTGACAGTTTGTAAATGTTAAATTTCTTCCAGTAATAAAAAAGGGGAATCCCATAATTAGTAAAGATACATGACATATGACATTTTTTATAAAGGTTTATGTATAGTTATGGGAACCACATTGGAGTTTTGGCGGCGTATTATTGTAAAACAAGGGAGAATTTGAATGAAGAGCGCAATTAGCGGCTATGTTGCGTATGAAAGGCGACACGGAACACGCTGTGTAGAATATGACATGACATACACGGACATGTAGTGTAAAATTACTGTTTAGGAACCATGAAAAAACATCAGAAAAAGAATAAAGGATTTGTAACGTATAGTATAGTATAGTATAGTGCAATCATTCAGGATCTTATGACACAACCCTGGACGCGTTTCGACCTTCTATGGTGGTCTCATCAGCAGGGATTTGCGGTTGGAAGTCGATGTGATTTAAGTAAATAACAAAATAATAAACACTATCAACACGGTAATAATTATAATAAAGGAGAGATAAAGTGAGTGCTTACCAAACTTGTTGTTTGTGTTTTTGAGTCCAACGCGTCGCAGCATCTTGGAATTGGTACATAAAAGGGACTCGTTGTCGATGTATGTTTCGGTTGTAAGCGTAGCCGTATAAGCCAAAATCGCGCTCCTCTACTGTGAGTCTTCGGGTGCGTAATGAGGGGCATTGCTTCATTCGTTATGAGCAATACAAATAGAATGACAGATTATCTATAGACTCACCTAAGAGCAATACAGGTCTTCTTTCCATCCTTAGCATACTTCGGCAAATATGCCTCCGCATCGAAATCCCTGTGTAAGGATTTTACGCTAAACTTCGCATGAAGCTCCCGATCCGAGAGGATTGCACAATTTTGGATTTTTGAAGACAAATCGTAATAGATTTGTCGCAATAACTCATCGTTATTATTCTTCAGAGCGCTCTGCACACGTTCTAAGACGTTTGTCGAAGCCATGACACAACAGTCAATCCTCAGTCAAATTGGCCCGCGTGTAATCTCTTCATGCTGCAAGATGCTGCAAAGATGCAGCTTCATGCGGCGGATTGCGGCCAAGATTTAGTTACTAGCCAATCAAAATCTAGCCTGCGTTAAAACATTTTACTTCCGACGTAATTGCATTTACTTCCGACGTAATTCCATTGGCTTTAACCAATCAGCGCTCATGATTTCGTTGTATTTCGGCCATTTTGACGTGGATAAACATGCCGGTCGGTGACCACTTCCCGCCATAGTTACCTCTTATACGGTTCTAGTACCAGTAGCGGCCACAGTCGCCACAGAATAACTTGCGCGCGCGTCTGACGAAGGCTCTAGAAATTATGAAATTATTCTTCGGCAAAGAATAAACCGTATCTTGCCAAATATGTTATAAATTGCAAAATCCGAAGAAACCCTTTAATTTTCGCATCTCAGATTTTTTACCTTAGTCGCTTGACGTGTTTGACGTATATTAAATCCGCCCCTGCGCAAACACTACCGTGGGAAGTCCAACGACATATTTACATGGTAAACATATGAAGCGTTGACTTGCGAGATCTTTTCAACGATCGAAACGTCTTTGTTTACCTCTCTCACGTGATTACATTCCTTTGCGTTGTTAGTATAGGTAATAATAGCATGGCTTCGAGTGCAATTTGGAAAAAAACATGCACGAGTGAGTTTTTCAAAGACTATCAAAATTGCACGAGTCCGAAGGACGAGTGCTATTTCAGGTCTTTGAAAAACTCACGAGTGCGTGTTTTTCCAAAATTGCACTCGAAACCATGCTATTACTTATTAATAATATACATGAAATGTTAGACAAATGTTCCTCCGGCTACAAAGTTTACATACCACTCATTGCTCCACTTCTCGAAGCATAAATGGTTAAAAACTGCTTCGCTTTGTTCACTAAATACGTAAAACGTTTTACTCATAGCATCTAACCTCTCCTAGTCTTCTTGCAGGAAATTTAATGACAATATTAAAGCAAAATTCACTCTGTATTTCATCGAAATGTTCTTCGACAACTCTGTTTTGGTCGCCATATTGGATTTTCTCGTGAGGAAAAACCATCCTTCAAAATCCGCATAAGCATTTCATTGGCTTTCCTGTAGTTTCCGGTTGTTTATTAGCCAATCAGAATAAAGAAATACCAAATGGTTTTCCGTGTTTGGATACTCTGATCCAAACACGCGGGAAATTGCGAGACTGGAGAAAAGCGTAACAAAACACGAGCCGTAGGCGAGTGTTTTTAGCTTTTCGAAAGTCGAGCAATTTCCCAAGTGTTTGGATAAGAGTCTCCAAACACGAAAAAAAACATTTGGTATTTCTTTTATAAAATAATCACAAGTGAATATGATATACTGTCCGACATTTTCAAAAAATCGTTTTGACGGGAATTTTCCGTGTTTGGATACTCTGATTCAAACGCGGCAATTGACCAATCAGGGCTCGCGTAGTATACATGTTATTTTATAATGGTTAATACTCATTGAAATGTGCACTGTATTACACCTTTTCTGCACTGTATTACATTGAAATTGCACTCCTCTCGACCAATCAGGATGGAGTAATTTTGTCATGTATATTATTAGGCTTGTTATTGACGTATCGTTATTTTGGGCCCGACGAGCACTCTAATGATTTTAGTTGTATCCGAACTTATAAACAGTACTTATTCAATTTAAACAAAAATTAAGTTTGTCTTATTTGAAAGACCATTTAAAATGACAAAGTAACATCTTTTGCAGTTTTTCATTTCCTTGCTTCGTTCTTGAGATATTTCAATTTGTTTGATATGCAAATTAAACATTTTGACATCACACGTTATCAAAGGTTATATATCTTTGCTATTATCAAATGAAGTGACCTGAAGTAGAATTAATAAAACAAAAATAACAAAGATGTCGGACGACAAGACTCCAGTGAAGACGTTGCCGGGATCGATATCTTCGCCGTATGTGTGTGGATGCTGTAATTCGAGCTTCGCCAGCAACCCCATTGACTTGTCTGGGGGAAAGTCAAACAAGGAGAACATACTATCCAGATTCCGCTCGGATATTTACGCATGCGTACCTCAACCGGAATAACAAGAATCCTGTGATTCGAAACGGATTATCCCGGAGTCTCTCGTTTCCCGGGTGGGGAACGTGGGCTCTGGGAACGAGATTGAGTCTGTTCAGACTGGGCACCGTGCGTTGAGGTAGTATGAGGTAGTGAACACGTTTTCATAGTGCCGGAGTGCCCAAAGTGGTGCCCACACTTTTTACTCAATATTCCTTGTAATTCGAAACCTCAAAGCCACAAAATAGCTACAAAAGCCATCAAAAGCTTTCTGTGTGCACGCTTATCAGATCCAGGGCGCCGTGAATGTGAACAAGTGACCCGCGCCCGAGCACCCGGTTTTGATTAGTCTGAGTTGGGCACCGCGAAAAAGTTGTGTTCACACTAGTGCCCGGCCCCGTGCCCGGGCACCTAGTCTGAACAGCGGGGTAACAAACTGAAATATCTCAACAACGAAGCAAGGAAATGAAAAACTGCAAAAGATGTTACTCTGTCATTTTAAATGTTCTTTCAAATAAGACAAATATCATTTTCGTTTTAAGCGCAACAGTTAACAGGAGTTTCTAGCATTTTCTAGCATAACATCGCCTTTACGTCTGTGGAATGAACGTTTTCCATGAAACTAAGAAAAAATGCAGTTTCGGTTTCACGGAAACAAACTTAACAGCTCAATTTCTGAGCTTACTAAAAGTCTTTAAACTCGTTAATAATTCATAACAGTTTTGTTAGTTCTTGCTGTACAAGCTGTCGTCAGTCAGTATAGTACTTTCAGCTTGGAGTTTGTGAAGTTTTGTCAGTTCTTGCTGTACAAGCTGTCGTTAGTTAGTATCTCGCTCTACAAGCTGCCGTTAGTTGGGTATAGTACTTTCAGCTTGCAGTTTGTAAAGTTTTGTTAGTTCTTGCTGTACAAGCTGTCGTTAGTTAGTATCTCGCTCTACAAGCTGCCGTTAGTTAGTATAGTACTTTCAGCTTGGAGTTTGTAAAGTTTTGTTAGTTCATGCTCTACAAGCTGTCGTTAGTTAGTATAGTACTTTCAGCTTAGAGTTTGTAAAGTTTTGTTAGTTCTTGCTCTACAAGCTGCCGTTAGTTAGTATAGTACTTTCAGCTTGGAGTTTGTAAAGTTTTGTTAGTTCTTGCTCTACAAGCTGTCGTTAGTTAGTATAGTACCTTCAGCTTGCAGTTTGTAAAGTTTTGTTAGTGCTTGCAGTACAAGCTGTCGTTAGCCAGTACAGTACTTTTTTTTAACAACTAGTCACAGCTTGTACAGCAAGAACGAACGTGTATTTTCCAAAAATACTCGCCTCGAAAGTTAGCTGAAACAGTCAAAAAATTATTAATAAGTTTGAAAAACAATATTTGTATGCGACCTGGGGTTGACAAAATCTATATCTGGATCGTGGTATAAAGACGGAGGTTTCCAGTTCTTTCGTGGCCTGTCCCAGCTTCATTTAGGAAGGAAAGAAGGAAGGACGGAAAGAAGGAAGGAAAAAAAGGAAGGAAGGAAGGGAAGGAAGGGAAGGAAGGGAAGGAAGGGAAGGAAGGGAAGGAAGGGAAGGAAGGGAAGGAAGGGAAGGAAGGGAAGGAAGGGAAGGAAGGGAAGGAAGGGAAGGAAGGGAAGGAAGGGAAGGAAGGGAAGGAAGGGAAGGAAGGGAAGGAAGGGAAGGAAGGGAAGGAAGGGAAGGAAGGGAAGGAAGGGAAGGAAGGGAAGGAAGGGAAGGAAGGGAAGGAAGGGAAGGAAGGAAAGGAAGGAAAGGAAAGGAAAGGAAAGGAAAGGAAAGGAAAGGAAAGGAAAGGAAGGGAAAGGAAGGGAAAGGAAGGGAAGGGAAGGGAAGGGAAGGGAAGGGAAGGGAAGGGAAGGGAAGGGAAGGGAAGGGAAGGGAAGGGAAGGGAAGGGAAGGGAAGGGAAGGGAAGGGAAGGGAAGGAAGGAAGGAAGGAAAGAAAGAAAGAAAGAAAGAAAGAAAGAAAGAAAGGAGGAAGGAAGGAAGGAAGGAAGGAAGGAAGGAAGGAAGGGAGGAAAAGATGAAGGAAGGAATGAAGGAAAGGAAAGGAAGGAATAGAAAGAGAGAGGAAGGAAGGAAGGAAGGAAGGAAGGAAGAAAGGAGGGAAGGAAGGAAGGATGGACGGAATAAAGGAAGGAAGGAGTTAGACAAAACATGGCATGTGTCTATATATTTGTTCCGAAACAACTAATTTAAATAATGACGGAAAAGGCACGGAAGGTCCGTTTGAGCGATCCATTTTAGCCACAACCCACCTCTCCTCACTCAACAATAGAAAAATTCGAATCTGTGTTACATACAACTATCCATAGTCAGCGGTTGCGCCACGTTCCACGCATGCCCAAACGGATTCGAGTCCGCAAACAAAACATCAGCGGTAGTGTCCGCAAACATATCAAAACCACCCCCAGCAGCGATTTCTTCCAAGTTCAACCCGGCTAAGGGATCGGCGTGCATTTCGGGTAACGGCTGAGGCTGCTTCGATTGGTGGAAACCGCTGGACGTTGTAGTCCAAGTCGCGGGCGACGTTGCTACGTTTTCAAGTTCAGTCATTAGATTGCGTTTAGCTGCGTAGAGCGTGTTCCCGTGACCACTATTATTGTTCGTGTCGCCGTGAAGGATCCGATTTCGGTGCTGCTTGAGCCCGTCCACATAGCCGCTGACATTCGTAAGCCGTTGCGTCACCAACTGATGCCGGTTGTGCGTCTGTGGGGTCAGCGGTAACTGCACAATCGAGTTTGCGCGAGGCAACACGTGTTGCGGGAGGGGTGGTACCGAGTGACTGCGATTCCCCGGTACAGCGGTTGGCGCAGCGTTTGTAAGATTGTTACAGATAGCCTCAAGCTCGGCTTCCGAAGGAATGTGATTTAGAAAGTCATGTTGAATTGATGCGTCTTGGTTGGAGGCGGATAGCACGGAATTGGTTTGAGTGAAGCGACAATCATTCGTCGTGTTATTGCTAGTTCAAAAAATGAATAAACCAAAATTACATAAATTTCCAACCTAGCTTGTTGAGGAATCCAACATACTGTAAAAGCTCTTGTAATTTAAGACTCCCTTCTCTAATAAGCTCGGCCCCTCTCTATTGAGCCTCTCTCTCTAATAAGCACCCTCTGCAATAAACCCCCTTCTAATAAGCGCACCTCTCTAATAGGCCTTCCTCTCTAATAGGCCTTCCTCTCTAATAGGCCTTCCTCTCTAATAGGCCTTCCTCTTTAATAAGCCTTCCTCTTTAATAGGCCTTCCTCTCTAATAAGCCTTCCTCTCTAATAGACCTTCCTCTCCAATAGGCCTTCCTCTCTAATAGGCCTTCCTCTCCAATAGGCCTTCCTCTCTAATAGGCCTTCCTCTCTAATAGGCCTTCCTCTCTAATAAGCCTTCCTCTCTAATAAGCCTTCCTCTCTAATAAGCCTTCCTCTCTAATAAGCCTTCCTCTCTGATAAGCTTTCCTCTCTAATAAGCCTTCCTCTCTGATAAGCTTTCCTCTCTAATAAGCTTTCCTCCCTGATAAGCCTCCTCTCTCTAATATGTCTTCCTCTCTAATAAGCCTTCCTCTCTAACAGCTAGGAGTATCAGTAAATGTTTGTTGAAGTTGATCATCTAGGTTAGTGTAGTCTTGAGAAAGACTGTTGGTAGTAGTGACTGACGTTATAATGTAAATGGTTTGAACCTAGGAGTATCAGTAGAAGTTTGTTGAAGTTGGTCATCTAGGTTAGTGTAGTCTTGAGAAAGACTGTTGGTAGTAGTGACTGACGTTATAAAGTAAATGGTTTGAACCTAGGAGTATCAGTAGAAGTTTGTTGAAGTTGGTCATCTACAGTAGGTTAGTGTAGTCTTGAGAAAGACTGTTGGTAGTAGTGACTGACGTTATAAAGTAAATGGTTTGAACCTAGGAGTATCAGTAGAAGTTTGTTGAAGTTGATCATCTAGGTTAGTGTAGTCTTGAGAAAGACTGTTAGTGATAGTGACTGACGTTATAAAGTAAATGGTTTGAACCTAGGAGTATCAGTAGATGTTTGTTGAAGTTGATCATCTAGGTTAGTGTAGTCTTGAGAAAGACTGTTGGTGAACTGACGTTATAAAGTAAATGGTTTGAACCTAGGAGTATCAGTAGATGTTTGTTGAAGTTGATCATCTAGGTTAGTGTAGTCTTGAGAAAGACTGTTGGTGAACTGACGTTATAAAGTAAATGGTTTGAACCTAGGAGTATCAGTAGATGTTTGTTGAAGTTGATCATCTAGGTTAGTGTAGTCTTGAGAAAGACTGTTGGTGAACTGACGTTATAAAGTAAATGGTTTGAACCTAGGAGTATCAGTAGATGTTTGTTGAAGTTGATCATCTAGGTTAGTGTAGTCTTGAGAAAGACTGTTGGTGAACTGACGTTATAAAGTAAATGGTTTGAACCTAGGAGTATCAGTAGATGTTTGTTGAAGTTAATAATCTAGGTTAGTGTAGTCTTGAGAAAGACTGTTGGTGAACTGACGTTATAAAGTAAATGGTTTGAACCTAGGAGTATCAGTAGATGTTTATTGAAGTTAATAATCTAGGTTAGTGTAGTCTTGAGAAAGACTGTTGGTGGTAGTGACTGACGTTATAAAGTAAATGGCTTGAACCTAGGCGTATTAACATTTAGAAAATAACAAATCACTAGATGTTTTTACCTGTAGTCAAACGATGAAAAATTCTGGTATGCCAGCGGTTGATGTGAAAGAGTGCGGACCACCATTCGAGTAGGTGATTGACCAATTTGAAAGTTCACAGAACATTGCGAAGGCAGAGATGTTTGTCTACTTAGAGGCTGCTTTGGTATGCTACCATTATCTCTTGGACTGCGAGGTGAAATGGGTAGTCGTACTGCGTTTGAATTCTTAGATTTTGGAGCAATTGAGCAAACTTTATTCAAACCTACAGAAAGATAAGATAAGATAAGGCAAGGCAGGCGAGGCGAGGCGAGGCGAGGCGAGGTAAGATAAAGGACTGGGGTACTAATCATCCTTACTTGCAATCAGCGGCTGAATTAGAAAGGACGCAGATCAACGTGTCCGTGTCGAGGCATATCAAAAACGCTCCAGGCAGCCGCCATCGACACAGTTCAGACCACGGATCCCAGCTAAGATGTTAGGTGTTGATTTTACGGAGGGAGGAAAACCAGAGAACCCGGCGAAAAGCCCTCGATGCACAGGAGAGATCAACTACAACTCTACTCACATGAGTCCCAAGCTCGACAACGGGGGTCATTTCCAAGCGGTCACCCATCCAAGTACTAACCCTCGTAGGCAGTGTTGAAACACAAATCGAAATATAGTGAGGTTGGATATACCGCCGAAACAGGGAACGTTGTAACGTTTCGAGCGAAGGCCCTTCGTCAAAGAGAAAGGAGTCACGTTTCTCTCTGACGAAGAGTAGAGTAGAGTGTGAGTGTGAGTGTGAGTGTGAGTGTGAGTGTGAGTGTGAGTGGAGTGGAGTGGAGTGGAGTGGAGTGGAGTGGAGTAGAGTGGAGTGGAGTAGAGTAGAGTAGAGTAGAGTAGAGTAGAGTAGAGTAGAGTAGAGTAGAGTAGAGTAGAGTAGGAGGGGGAGTGGGAGTGGGAGTGGGAGTGGGAGTGGGAGTGGGAGTGGGAGTGGGAGTGGGAGTAGAGTAGAGGCTAGCGCCACCCTTGGTCGGAGAACAAATAGAGAAAACTCTACTTGGCTTGGCTGGGATTCGAACCCGCGACCTTCGGTTTACTAGTCCGATGCTCTACCAACTGAGCCACAGGTCAAGTTAGGAGCTGGTGGTCGAATGATAGTACCTAGGCTATTTAATATTTCGAAACAGCCTAATTTCTTCAATATCTAGACAATAGTTTTCATACATGAAGATTCATATATCAAATAGCTTAAGTACCATCGTTCGACCACCAGTTCCCAAGGTAAACCGAAGGTCGTAAACTAGTAAACCGAAGGTCGTAAACTAGTAAACCGAAGGTCGTAAAATAGTAAACCGAAGGTCGCGGGTTCGAATCCCAGCCGTGATCGAGTAGAGTTTTTCTCTACTTACCCAGTATGGTTCATCACTTGGAGTAACACCTTATTATTCTCCACCCGAGTTCACTGACCCACAATAATCATTCTAAATTTGCATTATTATGGCAAACATTGTGTACCTGAACGTTTTTGCATACGAGGAGAGATCTGAGGTTGGGAGAAGGAATTCTTTTGTTTGTTCGGCGTTGTTGGAGGATTTGTTAAGATCATTCGAGGCTGTTTGCAAGGAGAAACTGGAGTTTCTACAAAAGATGTTTAAACGGTTCAAACAAGATAGGAAAGAAAAGGGATGGAACTAAAAGAGGAATTGAAAGTAGAATTTGAATAGATGGATGACATGAAAGGAGGCAATCAAGGAAGGAAGGAGGGAAGGAAGGAGGGAAGGAAGGAAGGAAAGAAGGAAGGAAGGAAGGAAGGACGGAAGGAAGAAAGGAAGGAGAGGAAGGAAGAAAGGGAACAAGGAAGGGAGGGAGGGAGGGAGGAAGGGAAAAGTAAGTAAGCAAGCAAGCAAGCAAGCAAGCAAGCAAGCAAGCAAGCAAGGAAGCAAGCAAGCAAGGAAGAAAGGAAGGAGAGGAAGGAAGGGAAGAAGGATGAGAGGGAGGAAGGGAAAAAGCAAGCAAGCAAGCAAGCAAGCAAGCAAGCAAGCAAGCAAGCAAGCAAGCAAGCAAGCAAGCAAGCAAGCAAGCAAGCAAGCAAGCAAGCAAGCAAGCAAGCAAGCAAGCAAGCAAGCAAGCAAGCAAGCAAGCAAGCAAGCAAGCAAGCAAGCAAGCAAGCAAGCAAGCAAGCAAGCAAGCAAGCAAGCAAGCAAGCAAGCAAGCAAGCAAGCAAGCAAGGAAGCAAGCAAGCAAGGAAGCAAGCAAGGAAGGAAGGAAGGAAGGAAGGAAGGAAGGAAGGAAGGAAGGAAGGAAGAAGGAAGGAAGGAAGGAAGGAAGGAAGGAAGGAAGGAAGGAAGGAAGGAAGGAAGGAAGGAAGGAAGGAAGGAAGGAAGGAGGGAAGGAGGGAGGGAAGGAAGGAAGGAAGGAAGGAAGGAAGGAAGGAAGGAAGGAAGGAAGGAAGGAAGGAAGGAAGGAAGGAAGGAAGGAAGGAAGGAAGGAAGGAAGGAAGGAAGGAAGGAAGGAAGGAAGGAAGGAAGGAAGGAAGGAAGGAAGGAAGGAAGGAAGGAAGGAAATTATAATCAAGCACACAAAAAGAGAGAAGTTACCTTTAACTGCATTGCTTGTCAAACTAATTCCACTTTTATTCTGATGACTATTCCATTCATTGACCATCACTTGACCAGGATGTGTGGCAGTTGGCCGCTTTAGCATCGGTGGACTTGTTTCACCCCCCGTGACAACACCTTTACTTTCTACAGTTCCAATCGTAATCGGAGTAAACACAAACCGAGTTGTCTCTCCATTTGGAGTATGCCGGGGGGTGGAACTGACCGGACTCGGAGTAATGGTAGCACTACGGGGGGTGCAAGGCGCACTTCGCTTCGGAGACTTGGTATGGTACGGCGACAACGAGTGGAGACTGGGACTAGTGAGTGATGGCGTCACTGGACTGAGCGTGGTGGATGATGGGAGATGTCCCAAACTCCTTTGCGGCGTCTGGGTGTAAGTGAGGGGTGTGCAAGGTTTGGGTGGGCTCTGAAGAGTGTTGGTAGCGTTCAGTTTGGGAGATAATTGCAGTTGCTGAGGTTTAGCTTGAATGCGCAGACCATTCATTTGAGTAATGCGAATAGTCTAAAAGAAATAAAAATACATGCCAATTGACGTTATTGGAGGATTGGTCACAGCCACAGGGGGATGCCACCCACTGATCAGAGGTAACCATGGCAACCCCGCCACAGCCCACCTCCAGGCACCAGTCACACTGTCAAAGCAGTGGAAATATACATACTTCCCCTTGCATTCTATCAGGAGTGGGTGGGTGGGTCACTAAACAGCGCGCGCTAAACCAGTCAAGCTCAGACCACGCTGACAAGACTTTGATGAGCGCAAGTCAAGCTCAGACCACGCTGATAAGACTTTGATGAGCGCAAGTCAAGCTCAGACCTCGCTGACAAGACTTTGATGAGCGCAAGTCAAGCTCAGACCACGCTGACAAGACTTTGATGAGCGCTGAGATAATCCCCACATATTATCACGAGTGACCACTGACTAGCATTGTCTCCTTCTTTACCTTGCGTAAATTACATTTAGCCACATTAAATTTGTTTAAGACATTTCAAATTTGAGCTACGAGATGGTGAGTGAAGGTTACATATACGTGTACAACCTGTAACCTTTTGATGACTAATGAGACACACTAACCATTGAGCTACAAGAACTCAGATGGTGAGTGAAGGTTACATATGTGTACAACCTGTAACCTTCTGATGACCAGTGAGACACTCTAACCATTGAGCTACAAGAACTCAGATGGTGAGTGAAGATTACATATGTGTACAACTTGTAACCTTCTGATGACCAGTGAGACACTCTAACCATTGAGCTACAAGAACTCAGATGGTGAGTGAAGGTTACATACGTGTACAACCTGTAACCTTCTGATGACCAGTGAGACACTCTAACCAATGAGCTACAAGAACTCAGATGGTGAATGAAGGGTACATACGTGTACAACCTTCTGATGACCAGTGAGACACTCTAACCATTGAGCTACAAGAACTCAGATGGTGAGTGAAGGTTACATATGTGTACAACCTGTAACCCTCTGATGACCAGTGAGACACTCTAACCATTGAGCTACAAGAACTCAGATGGTGAGTGAAGGTTACATATGTGTACAACCTGTAACCTTCTGATGACCAGTGAGACACTCTAACCATTGAGCTACAAGACTCAGATGGTGAGTGAAGGTTACATATGTGTACAACCTGTAACCCTTCTAATGTCCAGTGAGACACTCTAACCATTGAACTCAGATGGTGAGTGACATTCCACGACCTGCTCCCAAGTTGGCCATGTAGCTCAATTGGTAGAGCGTATAATTATTCCAACATTGTAATTTGTTTTATTATTTACCGTTACGTACCTTTTGGGTCTGAGGGAGAATCGGCGTAAACTGTTTTCCAGTTGGTGTAGAAGGATGCAGTAATAGATTGAGTTGGTGTTGTTGCTGTTGTTTATGCTGTTGACGCTGCTGAATCTTTCGTTGCAAATGTTGTTGGGTTTGTTTTCGTTTTTGAGTAATGGCTGCTTGATCGTCGGCGAACTTGAGACTATTCAGAGTGAGTCTGTAAAAACGCAAGTAATATTTAATACTTCGACGAGGAGTAGAGAAAGAGAGAAGGAAGGAAAGAAGGAAGGAAGGAAGGAAGGAAGGAAGGAAGGAAGGAAGGAAGGAAGGAAGGAAGGAAGGAAGGAAGGAAGGAAGGAAGGAAGGAAGGAAGGAAGGAAGGAAGGAAGGAAGGAAGGAAGGAAAGAAAGAAAAGAAGGAAGGAGAGAAGCTAGAGAAAGAATATCTAAATAATCATGCCAAAAACTAAACGAAAGTAACTAAAATAGCTTTAACCATAGTGTTTCCGAGTTCCCTTACTTACTTATTGCAAGAACCAGATGCTTCATTACTTGAAATGACCACAAACGCTGCCATCGACTTACTGGACACATAACTTCCACCAACCAGAAATCTTGCTAGTTCAGTCAACGTACCAAACACTCGACCAAGTAACTTATTAGCCCACTCACATACCAAGATACATGCTGCTACTAAAGTTTGATCATCTCCAATCTTATCACCACTGGAACCTGAGAATCCACCAGGACCCTGTTAAGTAATTAAGTTATGATGAGAGATGGAGCGAGAGAGGGAAGGAAGGAGAGGGAGGGAAGGAAGGAGAGAGAGAGCGAGCAAGCAAGATAGGGAAGGAGAGAAGGAAGGAGAGAGAGAGGGAAGGAAGGAAGGAAGGAAAGAGGGAGGGAAGGAGAGGGAGGGAAGGGGAGACGGAGGGAAGGGGAGACGGAGGGAAGGAGAGAAGGAAGGAGAGAGGGAGGGAAGGAGAGAGGGAGGGAAGGAAGGAGAGAGGGAGGGAGGAAGGAGAGAGGGAGCGAGCAAGCAAGATAGGGAAGGAGAGAAGGAAGGAGAGAGAGAGGGAAGGAAGGAAGGAAGGAAGGAAGGAAGGAAGGAAAGAGGGAGGGAAGGAGAGGAAGGGAAGGGGAGACGGAGGGAAGGGGAGACGGAGGGAAGGAGAGAAGGAAGGAGAGAGGAAGGGAAGGAGAGAGGGAGGGAAGGAGAGAAAGAAGGAGAGAGAGGGAGGGAAGGAAGGAAGGAGAGAGGGAGGGAAGGAAGGAAGGAGAGAGGGAGGGAGGGAGGGAAGGAAGGAGAGAGGGCGTGAAGGAAGGAAGGAGAGAGGGCGCGAAGGAAGGAAGGAGAGAGGGAGGGAAGGAGAGAGGGAGGGAAGGGGAGAGAGGGAGGGAAGGAGAGAAGGAAGGAGAGAGGGAGGGAAGGAGAGAAGGAAGGAGAGAGGGAGGGAAGGAGAGAAGGAAGGAGAGAGGGAGGGAAGGAAGGAGAGAGAGGGAGGGAAAGAAGGAGGGAGAGAGGGAGGGAAGGAGAGGGGGAAAGAGAGAGGGAAGGAAGGAGAGAGGGAGGAAGGGAAGGAGAGAAGGAAGGAGAGAGGGAGCGATTATTATGGGACAGTGAACTCGGGTGGAGAATAATATTAAAGTGTTACTCCGAGTGACGAATCATACCGGACAAGTAGAGAAAACCCTAATGGAAATATAGTAAGGTTATATATAAGAAATGTAAGGAAATATAGAACAGAGAACGTAGGAGTTTAATGTTTCGAGCGAAGGCCTTCGTTAGAGAGAAAGGGCCTTCGCTCGAAACGTTAGACAGCTACGTTCTGTTTCGGCAGTATATCTAACCTTACTATATTTCGATTGTTGTTTCAACACTGCCTACGCAGCACGCTACTTTTATTTCAATATAGAGAAAACTCTATTTGGCCCGGCTGGGATTCGAACCCGCGACCTTCGGTTTACTAGTCCGATGCTCTACCAACTGAGCTACATAGTCAAGTTAGGAGCCGACGGTCGAATGATAGTACTTAGGCTATAGTAAACCGAAGGTCGCGGGTTCGAATCCCACAGCCAGGTCAAGCAGAGTTTTCTCTACTTGTCCGGTATGGTTCATCACTCGGAGTAACACCTTATTAATAGTCTTCATCAAGGTTTGCAAGGTCATTTCGGTAAAGCGCTCTCAATTCGTCAGAATTTGTGCCACAAAAATAAAATAGATATCGTTAGAAAGCTATTAATTTGTAGAATACAATGTTGTATTTGATTTTGCAATAAACACAAGCCAATAATAGTTGTGAAATTTTCAAGTAAATGCAGAGGGCTTCACTCGGGGCGACTTAAGAACAACGCGTTTCATTTTGTTCAAAAAATGTTTTCGCAGTTCGATTCCGAGATAAATTTCCAGCAAAACGGTGTGAGCGTTTGTTTTTTTTATTGCCTGGTTTCGATTTTATGACTTATTTTGTCCGAATGTTGGTTGAAAAACAGCATTTTAAGAAGGATAGGTGACCGCTTGGGAATGACCCCGTTGTCGAGCTTTGAACTTATGTGAGTAGAGTTGTAGTTGATCTCTCCTGTGCTTCGAGGGTTTTTCGCCGCGTTCTCCGGTTTTCCTCCCTCCATAAAATCAACACCTAACATCTTAGCTGTGATCCGTGGTCTGAACTGTGTCGTTGGCGGCTGCCTTGGAGCGCCTTTGATATGCCTCGACACGGCCACGTTGATCTGCGTCCTTCGCAATTCAGCCGCTGGCTGCGCAGTAAGGATGATTAGCCCCCAGTCCTTCATCCTTTATTAATAAAAAATCCCCAAAATATACCCACCAAGCTCTTATCTGCCGATGCTGGTGCCATAAGGTTGGGAAGCTGAGGAGACTTGACAATTCTCTTCTTTTGAATTCCACTGTAACAATATCTGATGACCAAGTTAAGAAATATCATTCGAAAACTCTTTAAAGTGCCTATGCAACGAAAAATTTGACTCTGTTTTTATGACCCAGCGTGGTACTTCTTGATGCGCTGAATCTCATGGTGCTGTCGGTTTTTTAATTGACAAAATTACACAAATTTTGTCCACCTCACCACGCGGTCAAATGTCAAATTGCCTCTGTAACGTCACACGATAGAGTCGCCATAGAATTTTGGTCTTCAGATATGGAAGAATCAAAGAAGCGTGACGAAAGTGCTAGTGGAAAAAATAAATTTCCACAACCACCAGTCAAGTGCAACCACATAAACAATGAGAAATGTTAGATCGACCAAGCATGACTCTAACGCGTGACGTCACTAGACTCCTGCTTCGGTCCCAGACTCCGGACATTTTTGTTATCAAAATATTGATGTTTGAACGTGGATTACAGTATTTTCCCTTGCCGTAATTAAAAGACCGACAGCACCATGAGGTTCAGCGCATCAAGAAGTACCAAGCGGGGTCATAAAAACAGAGTTCGTTGCATAGGCACTTTAAAGACAGTTTGTAATTAATTCATGTTCGAGGGGAATAAATTCATCTGGCATTAGCTAGAATAAAATACTAAATACTAATTTGGACAGAAAAATGTTAGGTAATGTTTATACGGAGGCGAATCAACCCGAGTACCTAGTTAGAAAGAAAGAAAGAAAAGGAGGAAAGAAGAAAGAAAGGAAGGAAAGAAGGAAGGATAGAAGGGAGGAAGGAAGGGAGGAAGGGAGGAAGGAAGGGAGGAAGGAAGGAAGGAAGGAAGGAAGGAAGGAAGGAAGGAAGGAAGGAAGGAAGGAAGGAAGGAAGGAAGGAAGGAAGGAAGGAAGGAAGGAGGAAGGAAGGAAGGAAGGAAGGAAGGAAGGAAGGAAGGAAGGAAGGAAGGAAGGAAGGAGGAAGGAAGGAGGGAAGGAAGGAAGGAAGGAAGGACGGACGGACGGAACAAAAATTCTAAACTTCTTAAAAGGATACTTCGAGTTTCCACGAGTACCCAAGCGACGTGCTTTCACATTCGGAAAAACACATTTGATAATCTTGCCAAAGTCGGGAGCACTGAGGACACGCACAGCGTTCACGCTTTCACAATGAGCTCTGAAAAAATAGAGAATAATAGAATATTTCTAAGAGGGTGTTTATATGAAGGCGAGTCAGCCCGGGTACCCGAGCTAGCCCGCTTTGCCGAGATGATTTTTATTGTGTTTACATGAGAAGGGCTAGCTCGCCTAGCCGGGCTGGCTTGCTTGTTGTGCTAACTGCGTAATTTATCAGTTCTGGTAAGACACAAAGTCTCATTGTTCTAAATATGAACTGTACATGAACAAGCAGAACTTGTGAATTGTTAATACGTTGAAAAAAGCTGATAAATTTTGTCGCGTGTACGAAGCTTTTAATGCCAGCCCGGGTAGGCGAGCTAGCCCGGTCAATCGTGTTTACATGGGGCAAAAACAGCCTGGGTAACCGAGATCTCAGTCTCACAAAGCGAGATTTCGGCTAGGCGGGCTGGCTCGGCTCTCATATAAACACAAGACGAAAATTAACAAGAAATAATAGCACAAGCACGATCTCGGCAAAGCGGGCTAGCCTGGGTACCCGGGCCTCGCCTCTCTAAGACACTTCCCCAAACAATTTTTACATATAAAACACAGTTTTTAGTCGTACTTATATTCGTCGTAAACTTCATGCTTCGGCAATGTTGAATTGTTTTCACATTCTTCAAGATGACAACGAATCCTAAACGAAACCAAAGTGTGAGTAGAGTTGTTGGTTCTTTCCTGTGTCTCGAGGGTTTTTCACACCGGGTTCTCCAGTTCTCCTCCCCCCACAAAATCAACACCATAGTTTCCCCAGTTACTTCTACAAACTAGTTCCATCAAGGTGAGGGTCATTGAGTTATCAGTATCTAAATACTGTCATATGTTACCTTCAATAAATAAAGTCACTTACTAACTAATCAACCGACTGATTGACCAACTGGTTTACTGATTGACTGACCAACTGACCGACCGATTGAACCGGCTGACTGACTGACAGAGCGGTCGACCAACTGACCGACCAATTGACTGACTGACCGACCAATTGACTGACTGACCGACTAATTGACTAACTGACTGACTGACTGACTGACTGACTGACTGACTGACTGACTGACTGACTGACTGACTGACTGACTGACTGACTGACTGACTGACTGACCGACTGACTGACCGACTGACCGACCGACCAATTGACTGACTGACCGACCAATTGACTGACTGACCGACTAATTGACTGACTGACTGACTGACTGACTGACTGACTGACTGACTGACTGACTGACTGACTGACTGACTGACTGACTGACTGACTGACTGACTGACTGACTGACTGACTGACTGACTGACTGACTGACTGACTGACTGACTGACTGACTGACCAATTGACGGACCAACCCAACTGATCGACCACCTGACTGACCGCCATTTTCCCCCCTTATAGTACCTTACCAATGAAAAGCTTGTGTCTGCTCAGCTCTTGTGGTTGACAATGGCATAGCATGCAAACTAAAAGACAAAAGACAGCAACCATTAATAAACAGACACTTTTCATTCACTCAAAGTAACTCATACAACCATAATCTCTGCATCTGAGTACACAGTCCCGTATAATAATAAGGTGTTGTTCCGAGTGACGAACCACACCGGACAAGTAGAGAAACTCTACCTGGCCCTGCTGGGATTCGAACCCACGACCTTCGGTTTACTAGTCCGATGTTCTACCGACTGAGCTACAGGTCAAGTTGGGAGCTGAACGTCGAATGACAGTACTTAGGATATTTGATATTTCAAAACAGACTAGTTTCTTCAATATCTAGACAACAGTCTTCATACATGACGAATTCCTAATTTCCATCAAATAGCCCAAGTGCCATCATTCGACCACCAGCTCCCAACTTGACCTGTAGCTCAATCGGTAGAGTGTGGGACTAGTAAACCGAAGGTCGCGGGTTCGAATCCCAGTCGGGCCAAGTAGAGTTTTCACTACTTGACCGGTGTGGTTCGTCACTTGGAGTAACACCTTAATATTATTCTCCACTTTCCCACAATAATCATTTGAAATAGTCCCATGTAACTTATATATCTATTAGATTTTGAAACCCAAGAAATTGCAACTTACTCATTTGGGTCTTTGTTTCTATCATGATGGTTACTGCCAGGAAGCTTGAGGTAAAGAAGAAGTTTCTCTGTGTCAGACCACAGTTTCACCTCAGCCTAGTGTAAAAAGACACAGCAACAAATAGATTCTTGTCAGTAGTGCAACGAGGCAGTCTTTTTCGTGTGACGCGTGCCATCGCACGCACACACGCCGGCACACGCGCAAACTCAACTAGGCGTGTTATTTTTCGCACGCGTGAAAGGCCATGTTCAATTGTTCATTCACATTGCAATTGTGAAAATGTGTGAAAGTTTCAGTAATATCACAACGTAAGGTCTCACAACGTAACGTAAGGTCTCACGATGTAACGTAAGCTCTCACGATGTAACGTAATGTCTCACGATGTAACGTAAGGTCTCACGATGTAACGTAAGGTCTCACGATGTAACGTAATGTCTCACGATGTAACGTAAGGTCTCACGATGTAACGTAAGGTCTCACGATGTAACGTAAGGTCTCACGATGTAACGTAAGGTCTCACGATGTAACGTAAGGTCTCACAACGTAACGTAAGGTCTCACGATGTAACGTAAGGTCTCACAATGTAACGTAAGGTCTCACGATGTAACGTAAGGTCTCACGATGTAACGTAAGGTCTCACAACGTAACGTAAGGTCTCACGATGTAACGTAAGGTCTCACAATGTAACGTAAGGTCTCACGATGTAACGTAATGTCTCACAACGTAACGTAAGGTCTCACAACGTAACGTAAGGTCTCACAACGTAACGTAAGGTCTCACAATGTAACGTAAGGTCTCACAATGTAACGTAAGGTCTCACAATGTAACGTAAGGTCTCACAATGTGATGTAAGGTCTCACAACGTAACGTAAGGTCTCGCAACGTAACGTAAGGTCTCACGATGTAACGTAAGGTCTCACAATGTAACGTAAGGTCTCACAATGTAACGTAAGGTCCCACAATGCAACGTAAGGTCTCACAATGTAACGTAAGGTCTCACAATGTAACGTAAGGTCTCACAATGTAACGTAAGGTCTCACAATGTAACGTAAGGTTTCACAATGTAACGTAAGGTCTCACAGCGTACTCACAACGTAACGCAAGATCTCACAACGTAACGCAAGATATCACAGCGTAACGTAAGGTATAACAATGTAACGCAAGGTCTCACATTACGCTGTGAAACCTTGCGTTACATTGTGAGACCTTGCGTTACGTTGTTATACCTTACGTTACGCTGTGAGATCTTGCGTTACGTTGTGAGATCTTGCGTTACGTTGTAAGGCCTTACAACGTAACGTCAGGTCTCACAACGTAACGGAAGGTGTTACAACGTAATGCAAGGTCTCACAGCGTAACGCAAGATCTGACAACGTAACGTAAGGTCTCACAGCGTAGTAGGTTTTACGTTTCACAATTGCAACCAGAATATGTGCAATAGATTACTTTATGAAGCCTTTTCAGACAGGGCCAACAAGTAGCCTGCATGGTTATCAGATAGTACAATGTTGCTCACATGATCACCCCCCTCACAACCCTCCCCCGAGGTACTCTGGCAGATTTGGGGTAGGGGTGTACGACTGTGACCTCAAAATCCTGACCCTATCCCAGAGCTAAACTAAAAAAATCAATACTCTATCCCAGCACTGGTGTCACATTGGCATCTATACCCTATATCAGACCAAAATAGGCACCCTATTGTTGGACCAAAGTTAAATAGACAATTTGTATATCCTATCCAAGACCCTGCAGCTCGAAAACCATACCCTATACTGCACATACACCTTATATACGAGAGAAGCCCGCCCCCCCCCGATCCCATCCCACCCCCAGGCCACCCCCAATGCATTATCAGATACCAGTCTGTATAATAAATTAACAACTGAAAAAAAAAAAAACATTTACCAAGATATTTTCAATCTTTTTCTTTATATCATCTCTAAAATTAAAGAAAAAAGAACACTTAAAAATGTCTAAATGAAGTGACAAAATCATTAACAGTCAGTGCCGGATTAGTACAGTAGCAGAATGATGTAGCAAATGCTACCGGCCCCGCGATTTGGGGGGCCTCGCACTGGTGACGGCGTGTCCGCGGTATATATGATTCATATGAAATGAAAGAGAGTTTAAATGGCGACATGCCATTGACATACGTAATATATAGGTAATAGGGCCCCGCATTCTTCATTTGCTACGGGCCCCGCGCAACCTTAATCCGGCACTGTTAACAGTATTGCTGCCTAAGGATGTTTGAGGGTTCTCTCTTTGATGAGTAAAATCATCTGGTGTTAGAGTAAAATAGTCTGGTGTTAGACACAGTTAAATAGTCTGGTGTTAGACACAGTTAAATAGTCTGGTGTTAGACATAGTTAAATAGTCTGGTGTTAGACACAGTAAAATAGTCTGGTGTTAGGCACAGTTAAATAGTCTGGTGTTAGACACAGTGAAATAGTCTGGTGTTTAAGACAGAGTAAAATAGTCTGGTGTTAGACACAGTAAAATAGTCTGGTGTTAGACACAGTGAAATAGTCTGGTGTTTAAGACAGAGTAAAATAGTCTGGTGTTAGCCAGAGTAAAATAGTCTGGTGTTAGACACAGTAAAATAGTCTGGTGTTAGACAGAGTAAAATAGTCTGGTCTTAGGCACAGTTAAATAGTCTGGTGTTAGACACAGTAAAATAGTCTGGTGTTAGACACAGTTAAATAGTCTGGTGTTAGACACAGTAAAATAGTCTGGTGTTAGACAGAGTAAAATAGTCTGGTCTTAGGCACAGTTAAATAGTCTGGTGTTAGACACAGTAAAATAGTCTGGTGTTAGACACAGTAAAATAGTCTGGTGTTAGACACAGTAAAATAGTCTGGTGTTAGATATACCATGCCTGAAATAGGAAAGCACTTTTGATTTTTTTTTCTTATTCCTAGGAGCAAATGGTACTATAAATGATACTATGTTTTATTCAATTCAAATCTGCTTCTAGGTTTCAGTTTAACTGTGCACAGGTCAATTTATCCTTTACAGTCATTTGGAAAATACGTTTCACCCAAATCTTCGGAAGTTCGCAAGTTCATTGTGTTTTACATTGTAAACATCAAGCGTTTCCATTGTAATTGTTGTAATTAAGCCTTGATCGGTGATAGTCGCTGACTGAATTACAACAATTACAACTATATGGACTTGAGGATGTCTATAAGCACTATCACTAAGTCCTAAGGGGATAAGGGAGTAAGGGGGAATAAGATGTGAGAATATAAGCTCTATGACTAAGTCCTAAGGGAATAAGGGAGCAAGGGGGAATAAGATATGAGAATATAAGTACTATGACTAAGTCCTAAGGGAGTAAGGGGGAATAAGATATGAGAATATAAGCACTATGACTAAGTCCTAAGGGAATAAGGGAGTAAGGGGGAATAAGATATGAGAATATAAGCACTGTGACTAAGTCCTAAGGGAATAAGGGAGTAAGGGGGAATAAGATATGAGAATATAAGCACTATGACTAAGTCCTAAGGGAATAAGGGAGTAAGGGGGAATAAGATGTGAGAATATAAGCACTATGACTAAGTCCTAAGGGAGCAAGGGGGAATAAGATATGAGAATATAAGTACTATGACTAAGTCCTAAGGGAATAAGGGAGTAAGGGGGAATAAGATATGAGAATATAAGTACTATGACTAAGTCCTAAGGGAATAAGGGAGTAAGGGGGAATAAGATATGAGAATATAAGCACTATGACTAAGTCCTAAGGGAATAAGGGAGTAAGAGGGAATAAGATATGAGAATATAAGCACTATAACAGTATGACTAAGTCCTAAGGGAATAAGGGAGCAAGGGGGAATAAGGGAGCAAGGGGGAATAAGATATGAGAATATAAGTACTATGACTAAGTCCTAAGGGAATAAGGGAGTAAGGGGGAATAAGATATGAGAATATAAGCAGTATGACTAAGTCCTAAGGGAATAAGGGAGTAAGGGGGAATAAGATATGAGAATATAACTAAGAGAATATGGTGCACTTTTATATATAATAATCACCATGTTAGATGAATTTATTAACAAATATGACTGCGCAAAAGCGCGACTATGATTTTTTAGAGGGGTCATTGTTAATACAAAGTGACCACACAGGTCTTGGACGTCTGGAAGGCCCGAAAATTTCCAAAAAAGGGTGGTGGTCCCCTCCGCACCCCCCTCTTTGCGCGCCTGTATATGCGGCATGATCATATCAGGCCGAGGTGCCCGACGGTAGCGTGTAGCGATCTGGGTATGTGCTGTATTTTATTATTTGCTGTTTATCGTGGAAGTGAAATTGGATCTCAAAGGTAGTGTGTCAATTTTGCGCCAGAATACACTGCAGTCGTTTTTGAATCCAGTTTTACTAATAAGAGATGTAAAACATCTTGCCTGTTTCTAAAATGCATTTACATGCCTCATTCATTAACTGTCAGAAAGAGTGAGAACGTACGCCACTACCGCACTACGCTACTACTGATCAGTTCGCCTGACAGAAACCGGAGATGTTTGCGGGGGGCAGGCTACTGATCAGTGACCCAAACTGACAGGTGCAAAGAACACTAAATGCTGATTGGTCAAAACCACCAGTGAGCGTCTTGGCAATACCGGCGGCCGAAAATTCGATTTTCTACTATATGGCATTTCATTGAAAGCTAAACAAGAGTCCAAAACTCTTGTGCAAGATTGCAGCACCATAGACAAATCAAATGGAAACGTAGAAATAAGCATCAAGATCTCCGACGCACAAGTCACAACTGAACAGGTCCCGGAGGTCTCAGCTTGCTATGCTCCTGAAACAGAAACACTGGGAAAAGTAAGCACGGAAGAGTTTGTACCTTTACGTGAAACGGATGAAAAGGAGTTTCTTAGTTGTCAAACTACGCCAGAGCAAGTGAAAGAGGCACACGTAAAGTGCATCAGTTAACGGTAAGAGGATATATCTGAAGCCACAGGGCTCTTATCGAAGGAAAAAATGCGATTTCACAACAATATGATGGCTAGTATCGAGGAAGACCACAGTCTTCACAGTTGGATGACGCAAGAGCTTCTCGGTGTTATTGAATCTTCATGGGTGATGAAGAGAACTGAGCTGCTAAAACTGGAAAAAGGAATTGGTCATCAACAAACCGGCTTCGTTGGAAAGCTTCCAGGAAAAATCAATGTTGAGAAACCTTGAAGAAGTCTCATTTCGACGTTGCACGTGAATATGATAAATTTTGTGCTGACCTAGATAGAGATAGAGGTAAAAGACAAGTTCTTGAGAAGAAGTTTGATGAGTTTTTCAGCACTTTAAAACAAAGCCAAGGAAAACAAATAAAATCCATAGAGTCATTTATAATTAACCGCTCAAAAGTAACGCCCTCAGACTTGCCTCTGTCTCAGGAGAAAGAAGACACTTTGATAGCCGATGCGCTTAGTGAAAATGAGATAGCAAACCTTGTAGAAGACATACAAACTGAATATGAAAGTAACTAATAAATAATATCAATGACAATGTATGATGTACAAATTGCTTTACCATATTAAAATGTTAGTACAAGAAATATTTTCGACTAGATTTTCAAGTCTTATATGTCTTAATATAGCAACATAAAAATTACTTGTGTATCTTAGCAAGCTGTGATGGTTGATTGTTGTTCAATATATTTTAAGGGTTTTTTTTTATTATAATATTTAGCCAGCCTGGGTGGCCGGCCTGGCGAGGCACCTTGCTCGTGCTCGAGCTGATTTAGTCATCCGTATCAATACGCCAGAAGGGCTATTAAACCCCCGTATCTGGACTGGCTTGCTTGAGTCGACCGTGATAACTGCATATTTTTTTATGTTTCCGGCCATGAAACCAGAATTATACCACTTTTGCGGGCAACTAACATTACATATGAGCAAACAAGATTTGTCAAATGAAACACCAAGTGAAATCTCGGCTAGCCGGGCCAGGCTATAGTGTAAACACAATATAAAAATAATTAACACGTAATAACTGCACATGTGACATGGGCTTGGCCAAAGTGAGTGGGTATTTATATAGAAGGTGAGCCAAGCTGACTCGTAGACGCAAACGTTTGACGTTTTCCCTCATTTTATCTCATTTTTCCAATTTCTAATGAGTAACACACCCAGTTGGGTTTACGCGGTTTTGAAAACAAGAATTTTAGCAATGTCACTTTACGTATGTCTAAAGCATTTCCTGTTTGCAGCTTAAAAATATACAGAACAGGGACAGCGTCTTAATCCTAACTGCGCTTCCTACAAGTACAACTCCCGACAACGTACAGCAACCACTTCAGGTATATTTTGCTTTCCTAAATATGTATGCGTGTATCAAGCTCTACACTGATGACTCCATCGTTGCAGTTATCCCAAGGTTTGAGCTTACTAACCGTTTAGAAGATCTAAGGAAGAAGATCGATGAAGACGACTTGGTAGAAGAACCTTACACCTTCGACAGGGTAAGCCAGTCCGGCGATGGTTATTCGGTGGTTATTTTCACGTTGTTATTTGGCGATGGTTATTCGGTGGTTATTTTCACCTTGTTATTTGGCGATGGTTATTCGGTGGTTATTTTCACCTTGTTATTTGGCGATGGTTATTCGGTGGTTATTTTCACCTTGTTATTTGGCGATGGTTATTCGGTGGTTATTTTCACCTTGTTATTTGGCGATGGTTATTCGGTGGTTATTTTCACCCTGTTATTTGGCGATGGTTATTCGGTGGTTATTTTCACCTTGTTATTTGGCGATGGTTATTCGGTGGTTATTTTCACCTTGTTATTTGGCGATGGTTATTCGGTGGTTATTTTCACCTTGTTATTTGGCGATGGTTATTCGGTGGTTATTTTCACCTTGTTATTTGGCGATGGTTATTCGGTGGTTATTTTCACCTTGTTATTTGGCGATGGTTATTCGGTGGTTATTTTCACCTTGTTATTTGGCGATGGTTATTCGGTGGTTATTTTCACCCTGTTATTTTGGCGATGGTTATTCGGTGGTTATTTTCACCTTGTTATTTGGCGATGGTTATTCGGTGGTTATTTTCACCTTGTTATTTGGCGATGGTTATTCGGTGGTTATTTTCACCTTGTTATTTGGCGATGGTTATTCGGTGGTTATTTTCACCTTGTTATTTGGCGATGGTTATTCGGTGGTTATTTTCACCCTGTTATTTGGCGATGGTTAATGGCTTAATCTAGATTAACAATTAACATGAGAGTGATCAACATGCTGACATAGAAAGAGCAAAGACCCCACGGGCAGCCGATTTTCATCCTCCCTAACATTTGAATCTTTTCAAATTATTTTATTAATAGCACTTTATAGAAGTCGTTCCATTTCATCAAGAAATATAAGATTCTTAATAATTTAAAAATCAAGCTGTAGACCAGTGAAATATTAAGCTTTTCTTTGTGAAATCCAGTACTCTCTACTCTCAAAGAAGATAAATATTTAGCTTGGTGCTAAGCCTAAGTGTAACGATTGTTATTTAGCTTGTCTCGTGCGTGTTGATTATCTTGTCTATAAAGGAGTAAGGACTAAGTTGCTATTACTGCTATAATGTTAACGTAAATTGTGAACGTGGGCTGTTGTCCGCATTCCATGTAAATTAAGTAAATTATCAAGTTTATCTCTAGCCTGGGTTTGCATATCCGCATTCTTGTAAGTAGGTTTCTAGACCATTAGTTGTTTGACGTAAATGTTTTAATACTCGAAGAAAGTCTCTTCACTAAACTAAAAACATTAAAATGACATGATTGTCATCATACAGTTCATATAGGGAAAAAAACAATTGCATGTATACACTAGAAAGCAGACCTACTTGAGAGTTGAGAACTAATTAAATAGTTAATGACAACGCATATTTATATACTTTCATTATGATTGCAGATTTCCTGCCTTTACAATCTGTTTCAAATTCTACAGTAGCAGGGATTCAAAATTGATTCTGTGTAATTAAATTTATGTCTGTTAATACGCTCGGCAAACTAGTATTTCGAAGGCCATTTGTGAAAGTCTTTATGGCCTCGGCGGATGCTTGTTTAACGGAGCACCGATTGCGCACTTCCTCAAAGAGAATAGGATTGTGTCTTTTCTTTTTTCTCTCCATACTGTAGTTTAATATTAAAAGTTCTGAAGTCTTCGTAATTTCGTAAAAACACGCCAACGATATGAATCACAATCCGTAACAAACATGTGCGAAGTGTAGATTGTTAGGGACTTCGGGGACATGCGGTCTTATTCCCCCTTACTCCCTTATTCCTTGCTGTCTGTTTTGTATGACAACTGACAAGATATGTTGTCTTATTCCTCCTTACTCCCTTATTCCTTGCTGTCTGTTTTATATGACAAGATATGTTGTCTTATTCCCCCTTACTCCCTTATTCCTCTCTCTCAAGAGAAAAAAGTGTGAAATTATAAATGGTTGAGCAAATGAATAAAACATAGTATCATTTATAGTACCATTTGCTCCTAGGAATAAGAAAAAAAAATCAAAAGTGCTTTCCTATTTCAGGCATCATATGGTGTTAGACACAGTTAAATAGTCTGGTGTTAGACACAGTAAAATAGTCTGGTGTTTAAGACAGAGTAAAATAGTCTGGTGTTAGACAGAGTAAAATAGTCTGGTGTTAGACACAGTGAAATAGTCTGGTGTTTAAGACAGAGTAAAATAGTCTGGTGTTAGACAGAGTAAAATAGTCTGGTGTTAGACAGAGTAAAATAGTACGTCGGGTGTTAGACAGAGTAAAATAGTCTGGTATTATAGACACAGTAAAAATTAGTCTGGTGTTAGACAAAGTAAAATAGTCTGGTGTTTAAGACACTGAGTAATTATTAAAACAATAAAGGGGCCATCATTTTTACCCAGAATGGTTAACTAGCTCAGGCAGAAATGGGTTAATCACTTGTTAACTCATTGCTGCCTAGGATGTCTGAGGGTTCTTTCTTTCATGAGTAAAATCATCTGGTGTTAGACAGGGTAAAACAATAAAGGAATAATTTTTGGCTAGCTCAGGCAGGAATGGGTTAATCACTTGTTAACTCATTGCTGCCTAGCTAGGATGTCTGAGGGTTCTTTCTTTCAGGAGTAAAATCATCTGGTGTTAGACAGGGTAAAACAATAAAGGAATAATTTTTGGCCAGTTCAGGCAGGAATGGGTTAATCACTTGTTAACTCATTGCTGCCTAGGATGTCCGAGGGTTCTCTCCTTGATGAGTAAAATCATCTGGTGATAGACAAATCAGTAAAATACTATAGAGTACATATCCTTCATACCGAGTTAAACTGAAGATAATTGAATCTTTGAATATTAGCAAAATTAGTCTTGTTTGTTTGGGTGCAAATATTGCCTATTATCTACTTTACGATCATATAACTAAAATATAATATCAGAAAAACTAGACGTAACATGACAGATGTACAACACAAGGCTGACTGGGAAACAACAAATTAAAGTAGTCAACATATAATATATATATATATATATATATATATGCAGGTATATAATATAATTATACACACTTCAGTTTAATCTAGCTCTACTATTATTATACTGTATATATAATAGTAGTTAGTGTGCTGTATAGGGCAGTGTTGAAATCAAAATCAAATATAGTAAGGTTTGAGTACTGCCAATGAGGTTTGAATGTATGGTAGTTTATATATTATATATATACAGTATACATGCATGTATGTGATCGACTTACAGCTAGTCAATAATAAACTTTTTAGAGATTTCAATAACTTAATACTTATATATACCAATTGCATGCTGCAGCCAAATTTACAAATAATAAAATAATTTTAATTATCTTTAAAATTATATAGACAAGCCAGTTAATTAATTTCCATAACTACCGTAAACAAACTATCTTTTTAATTATATATATATATATAATTTATATATATGTATGCTTCAGTTTAAATAGTAGAAATTCATACAATTACATGCATATGCAAAATATAATTTTAAAAATGTCTTAATTTAGAAAAGTATTTATATATTATTACTTTTTGTTTGTAATATTATCAGCTTTGTCATTTATTATTTTTGACAATTGATCAAATGATAAAGGTGATAAAGAAGACCCAAAAAGTCTAGCCAAAAATGCTTATATTTTATGAGGCTGTTTTTAAGTCAATATATATGACCTGTCACAAAAACGTCAATAATTTAGACATAAAAAATATGCTAATTAATGAAGTATTTTAAATTTAAACTCAAAATCTTAGTTCCAAAGTAGCTTCATAATTACTAATTATTAAAACAGTATTTTCAACATCAACAAAAACTCTTAATGTTGTAAACAAGAATTAGCTCAAATTTAATTAAAATAAATATATTTTAAAAAGCTTGACTTAGCTACAAAATTGGTTTTGAAATAATTTTTTTAATTTACAAGAATCCTACCTAAGAACTTATATGATAAAACATTACATTTATTTATTTAAGAATAATTGTATATAATTTCATATTTTTAAGTTTGCAACTTTACACACAATCATATTGTAATGCATTCCATTCCAAAAACTGATATATTAACTTATAATTACCTAAACATAATTAGGAAACTGATTATTTCAGTTTAAAAAACAAACATTTTGTGATATTGATGATCTGTAACCGAAAGTTTAAAACTGATAAAATTTCAAACTTAATATTTGTCAAAACGAATTAGTTTTGCTATAAGTATAATCTTTTAAAAGAATGGATCTAATTTGCATGTAAAAAAGAATTGTTTACAGGGCTTAAATAACTCCATGTGGCCAGTATATTTTAAGGCCAGCTGTGCTGTATGAATTAATATTTAGCAGCCAATATTCAATGATGAGCTGGCTAAAGCAAAGAAATACAGTAAAAACCCATGTATATAAGAACATTAAGTGGATTAACCTGCAGCCTGAAATTTGGCATTTAGACACCCATTTTATAAGAACCTATTCAGCCTGAAATTTAAAATAGGTTCTTATTTGGGAGGTCAGTTTATAGTACAGAACAGAGCAGAATAGATTTATTTGTGCCAATAAGAAAATGATAACACAAAAGTTATTTATAAATTACATTGAAACAAATCACTAAAGCACTGGCTATTTAGAATAGCAAAGCTAATCTAGCTAAATAGCACTAAATCAGGTATAAACTGAATATAAATAAAAGTAAAATTAAAGGGCATTTTGTATTGCAATGGACTAATAGAATTTGAATTTTGTACATCACATCAATTCCAATTTATTGGAGTGCATAGGACCCCACCCATGCAGGTTATACATCAGATTCTGTATCTACAAACTCATGACCCACACCACACCACACCACAGTCTTTAAATTGAAAAATATTAGAACCTATTTAAGAACTTAAACAGCCTGATTTTTTCTTATGCATCAAATATATATTAAGAACCTATTCAAGCTGACCTGGAAAAATTTAGGTTTATACGCGGGTTTTTACTGTATTATCACTTAAAAATATTATCAAATAAGTGTCATGCAGTCGTTTATCAATTTTATGCCGGTAGTTTAAAATAAGTTCTGTCATTCCATTTCCTCAACAAAGATTACAATCAAAGATAAATTTATACAATATTACTAATTCAAATTAACCCACGTGTTAAAAATCTTACAAAGAAATTTCAACTCCAGTTTAGAAAAACATTTTTGCATAATATAAAACTCCAGTTTGCAAAGGATGTTAAGAAATTGGGTTTTTATATGTAATGTACAATTTTGAAATTACTTTTTAAAAAGTATAGTTTAGTTCATAGTTCAATTTCATAAAAATAATCATAATAGTCTGGTGTTAGACAGAGTAAAATCATCTGGTGTTAGACAGAGTAAAATAGTCTTGTGTTAGACAGAGTAAAATAGTCTGGACATTAGACAGAGTAAAATAGTCTGGTGTTAGACAGAGTAAAATAGTCTGGACGTTAGACAGAGTAAAATAGTCTGGTGTTATAGACACGGTGTTAGAGTAAAATAGTCTGGTGTTTAGGCACAGTAAAATAGTCTGGTGTTAGACACAGTAAAATAGTCTGGTGTTAGACAGAGTAAAATAGTCTGGTGTTAGACAGGGTAAAATAGTTTGGTGTTAGGCACAGTAAAATAGTCTGGTGTTAGACACAGTAAAATAGTCTGGTGTTAGACACAGTAAAATAGTCTGGTGTTAGACAGAGTAAAATAGTTTGGTGTTAGGCACAGTAAAATAGTCTGGTGTTAGACAGAGTAAAATAGTCTGGTGTTAGACACAGTAAAATAGTCTGGTGTTAGACAGAGTAAAATAGTCTAGCTGGTGTCAGACAGAGTAAAATCATCTGGTGTATAGACACAATAAAATAGTCTGGTGTTAGACACAGTAAAATAGTCTGGTGTTAGACACAGTAAAACAATAAAGGGAGCCAGCTCAAGCAGGAATGGGTTAATGTTATATATATATATATATATATATATATATATATATATATATATATATATATATATATATATATATATATATATATATATATATATATATATATATATATATCTTATTATGTCAGCAAATTGCCTTGAAGGCAGTATTCTATATGAAGGACCAATATTAATAAATACAAGCCATGCTGCATATACTAAATATGCAACCATGCATATAATATGAGTACATATGACTTATTAACTATGTACCAGCTATATAGCCAGTCTTACAAGACATAATTTAGTTTCATATTTAGCTTCACTGTTTGTAAAAGCGTTCAAATTTTGTGCAGGAGTTGTCCTGAACAATTTTGAAAAAGCAAATTGGCGAATTCCCACGCGAAATTAGCATAGGACAGACGGCGCACATGTGTTGCAAGCATGCATTAGACAAAGCTATTCTCATTGTGCGCACTTGAATAAAAGGCTAAATGAAGCGTACTAAATTAATTTAAAATCACAAAACCGACGCTTTTTCGAAGCCTTTTCTTGTCATCAATTCAAATTAAATTAAATTACTCCAACATAGTTTGCTGTGCCTTCACTTGAAACGCTAGAAAACTACATTCAATAATGTCGGCAAAACTCAAACCTTGCTATATCTCGGCCTATAAATATAAGCCTGCATGCTTGCCAAAAAATTAAATTTCCTTTCAAACTTAAGCCTTTAAATTCAAGTCACAAAACGACGTCAAAAAGTCATTCATTTTTACGACATCACTACGATCGGTTTTGTGTAGTAAAAGTTCAATATATAATCTTCCAAAATCTGTCAGATCTGATAAATTTCGACGGCTTTCGATCTTTTTAACAATATCTGAAATATTCAATTAATTTTGGTATGGCTGAAATGCGAAGCTATCTTTCAAAATCTAAACGATGCGATCGTTTAAATTATTCCGCAAACATTTATAAACGAGATCTAGAAGCTATTTTCACCCTAAAAAGAGCACAAAATATTTGTGAAACTATAACACAAAGCGATCAACTTTCAACTTTTATTTTAAAAGCACAATTTGTACGTTTATGGAGCGTAGAAATGAAATCTCGCGGCCTCTTTACATGCAAACTTTTCACAGCGATTTCAGATCGACAGACTTTTAAACTTCAGGTAATTTACAGGCAAAAATAACATCTTTTATAATAGAAGTGTATGGTAAAGTTAAATATACTGCCGAAACAGAGAACGTAGGAGTCTAACGTTTCGAGCGTAGGCCCTTCGTCACGTTTCTCTCTGACGAAGGGCCTTCGCTCGAAACGTTAGATTCCAAAGTTGTTTCGGCAGTATATCAAACCTTACTATATTTCGATTGTTGTTTCAACACTGCCTTAGCACGCTACTTTCATCTTCAAGAATACTTTAGTAATTTTTGAAAAGAAGTAATTCTATTAGGTAAATTTGGAGCGATTTAGCGGGAACTTCGGCGAGAATAGGAACTTCGCGAGTTCGAAGAATTTTAGAAAAATTCAAAAAAAATCTCAAAATATCGCTTGACTTTTAGCCGTGAAATTAAACGCTTTTACGGGTTTAAAAAATTCGTGAATTTCCCCTAAGTAGAAGCTGGGATAAAATTTACAAGGTTAAGAGAGTTTTATCTCTTAAATGTAATATAAAAAAATGACGCATTTATTAGGGTTGAATCTGCGGCAAATTTTCGCGGTTTCTTGTTGAGAAATTAGCGCAAAGTTTGTGAATTCAAATATGGAATATTCGCGCCGTATTACAGCAAATAAAAGAGTATAACATTCACGTTTAAAGCTGGATTTTACTCTGTCTCACCAGACTATTTTACTGTGTCTAACACCAGACTATTTTACTGTGTCTAACACCAGACTATTTTACTCTGTCCATTCACCAGACTATTTTACACCAGACTAGTTCACTTTCCACAGGGGAAACCACTGACGGGAAAAGGTCAATTCATGAAACGCTGCGCAAATAAGATTTAATTAGTAATGAACTAAATCCGCTCATATCGTCGTATTTTTAACGGGAATTTTGGAGCGAAAACGGTCCATTTAAAGTTAGAGTTTTGAGCCAGTTGAAATGGTATGCTAGCAATGTTGATTCTAAAACCGGAAGACTCGGGTCGCAGAAGTCATGAATATAGCAACAAATATTGACCGAACGAACGGAAATTTAAGGCTGACATTTAATGTAAACAAGATAATATTAAGCACGATAAATCTATTGCCCTCGCTCCTATTTCCTCCACCGCACATCAGATCTTAAAACTCTTTCCTGCCCGAATTGGTCTTTAGTATTTTATTCTGGCTAACGCCAGACGATTTTATTCACCTCTGGGGAAGCCCTCGGACAGGAATGAGTTATAAACTATCTCTCTAACTCTTTCCTGTCCGAATTAGTCTTTAGTATTTTATTCTGGCTAACGGCAGACGATTTTATTCACCTCTGGGGAAGCCCTCGCACAGCAAAGAACATCGAAAATGCAATTACTGGAACTATTTAACGCATACAAAACAAAGGCATAAACGTCGAATAGGGTTATTTAAATGTGACTTATTTATTAAACTGTGACTGCATGTAATATCACAGGTTATATTATTATACGTTTATATACCAAGCTATATTGCTCAGTAGGGTGAAAAATATCGATGAAATATTGATATTACTAGCAACTGTATGCGGGTAATAAAAACGAGGAAATAAGGCAAATAGGAAAGCGAATAAGAACGGAATTAAACCTACTTGAACTTGTACAAAATTGAAGTAATATTAGAGTGTAAGAAAACCGGAATATTAACTCGAGAACAGATTGATATAGGAAGCATAAAAATAGAGCCATATATATTGCTGGAATGCAGAATAGACGTTTTGGAAGCCAATAAAACGGCCCCATATGGAACAAAAGGTAGCCCATGGGATTTTGCAGGTAGAACTGAAGGTGAATAATACAAATAGCTTGGAATTCCTGCAAAGATAAAGGCTTTACCTGACTGTAAAATCGAGGGTGTCCGTCAACGATTTCTCGCTCGTTTCGGGGCTAGTTTCGTTGGCTGGTTGTACACGAGCGTCAACTGTAGAGCTCCGTAGAGGGCTTCCCCTTTCAGGAGTAGACTGGTCTTGCGTCTTCGGGTATGTTGAAGGCAGCTCCGCGTTTGTGGTGACCACGTTCGTATTGCCGTCGTCTATTCGATCAGCCATACTTCAGCGATTCTTTGTACTGTCCTGTCTGTTTTTAAGCCATGCTTTTAGCGATCTGTACAAAGAACATCGATAGTCCACGGCTACCTAAGACGACCTGTTTGTTATGAATAGAATTCCTAGTCGATTTGCAAGGGACAAGGTTTAGCACATGGTGAAGACAATTAACTTTACAGCATGCATAATTTGCATAACATTTTGACCAATCGCTACGAACTGTCATTGTTTAACACTCAACCAATTGCGAATAACTTAAATTGATTATATATTTATATATATATATATAAATATAAATTGTCATTCTATCTCGTTGTGGACATGATATTTAATTAGTATCTGTTGCTTGAAACTGATATTGCTTTTGGAATCTTATATAAATATAAAATATATAATATATAAAATATAATATAATATTTATAATATAAAATATATAATATTTATAATATAAAATATATATTATTTATAATATATAATATAAAATATATAATATATAACATATAACATATAAAATATAATATATATATATATATATATATATATATATATATATATATATATATATATATATATATATATATATATATATATATATATATATATATAATATTTATAACATAAAATATATATTTAAAAAATAAAAAATACATAATATTTATAATATATAATATTTATAATATATAATATTTATAATATATAATATATATAAGTATTTTATTACCATTTTAAACTGGACGAAAAAAGCACAAAACTTGACAATTGACACCTTAATAAATAAGCCGTAAAACCCAGCACGGAATTTCTCAAAAACGGCAAACAAGTTTTTCTAGAACACAAAAGAACTCACTAAAAATAGCTTTCTTTTGTTTTCCCATCCACAAGAATTTGACTGTTTGTCTGTCTGTCTGCCTATCTGCTTGTTATGTCTGTCTGTCTGACTGTTAGTTTGTTTTGTTTTGTTTGACTGTTTGTTTGTTTGTCTGTCTGTATGCTTGTTATGTCTGTTTGTTTGTTTGTCTCTGTCTGTTTGTTTGTTTGTTTGTTTGTCTCTGTCTGTCTGTCTGTCTGTCTGTCTGTCTGTCTCTGTTTGTTTGTTTCTCTGTCAGTTTGTTTTGTTTGTTTGTTTGTTTGTTAGTTTGCTGGTTTGTTTCTGTCTGTTTGTTTGTCTGTTGGTCTGTCTGTCTGTTTGTTTGTTTGTTGGTCTGTCAGTCTGCCTGCCTTTTTGTTTGACTGTTTGTCTGTCTGTCTGCTTGTTATGTCTGTCTGTCTGCTTGTTATGTCTGTTTGTATGTATGTATGCTTGTTATGTCTGTCTGTTTGCCTGTCTCTGTCTGTCTGTCTCTCTGTTTGTTTGATTGTTTGTCAGTCTGCCTGCCTTTTTGTTTGTTTGACTGTTTGTCTGTCTGTCTGCTTGATATGTCTGTCTGTCTGTCTGCTTGTTATGTCTGTCTGTATGTATGCTTGTTATGTCTGTTTGCCTGTCTCTATCTGTCTGTCTGTCTGTCTCTGTCTGTTTGTTTGTCTGTCAGTTTGTTTGTTAGTTTGCTGGTTTGTTTGTTTGTTTGTTAGTTTGCTGGTTTGTTTGTGTTTGTTTGTTTGTTTGTCTGTTGGTCTGTCTGTCTGTTTATTTGCCTGTTTGTTTGTCTGTTTGTTGGTCTGTATGCCTGTTTGTTTGTTGGTCTGTCTGTCTGTCTGCCTGTTTGTGTGTTTGTTTGTTTGCCTGTTTGTTTGTTTGTCTGTCAGTTTGTTTGTTAGTTTGCTGGTTTGTTTGTTTGTGTCTGTTTGTTTGTCTGTTGGTCTGTCTGTCTGTCTGTTTATTTGCCTGTTTGTTTGTCTGTTTGTTGGTCTGTATGCCTGTTTGTTTGTTTGTTTGTTTGTTTGTTGGTCTGTCTGTCTGTCTGTCTGCCTGTTTGTGTTTGTTTGTTTGCCTGTTTGTGTTTGTTTGTTTGCCTGTTTGTTTGTTTGTTTGTTTGTTTGTCTGTCTGTCTGACTGCTTGCCTGCCTGTTTGTTTGTCTGTCCGTTCGACGATAGACCAAGGAATAACCTATTCAATTTTGCTTGAGATTTGGATGAGAATTTAATAAAAATCAGACCACAAGATTCTCCGTGTAGAAATGCTTGATTACGCTCATTATCCTTATTTTATGCAAACATTTTTGCATAATTTTGGTACGAGTGCAATCAAGCATTTTATTCATAACATGCATAGTGTAAGTCTCGTGAGCTAGCCTGGAGTTAGCGAGATGGCTCATTTTCTTTTTAAACATCTCTAATAATAACCCACTGGTGGAGGTATATGCAATCTCTGCAGCGCCCTCTGGCTTGTAATTGAATGAATCAAACCAAAAACAACGAATAACGGAACGTTTTTTAAAACTGATAAAACAATACTTTGGTTTTTGAGTGTTTTGAAGTAATAGATTAAACACGAGTTTGAGTGTTTCGTCAGGGGTTCCAAACACGAGAAAACAAATGAAAACCTAGGACGTAGCCCCGAGGTTTTTATTGTCTTCGAGTGTTTGGAGTCTCCCAATGAAACACGATAAACGAGTGTTTGATCTTGCTTCTCAAACGAGTATTCGCATCGTGATTTGCGGTGTTTTCTTCAATGATTTCAATATGCAGCTTAGAAAATGTGATCCAGTTCACTAGGAAGCTTCCTACAGGTTTTCATTGGGTATCAAAACTCATGCACAAAACTTTCTCTAGAACACAAAAACACTCACTAAAAATAGATTTCTTTTGTTTTCCCATCCGCAAGAATTATTGACGCATTTTATAGTCTGTTGACTGTTTGTTTGTTTGTTTGTCTGTTTGACTGTTTGTTTGACTGTTTGTCTGTCTGTTTGTCTGCCTGTCTGCTTTGTTATGCATGTCTGTCTGTCTGTCTGTCTGCTTGTTATGTCTGTCTGTCTGTCTGCTTGTTATCTCTGTCTGTCTGTCTGTCTGTCTGTCTGTCTGTCTGTCTGTCTGTCTGTCTGTCTGTCTGTCTCTATCTGTCAGTCCGTCCGTCTGTATCAGCTTGTTTGTCTGTTTGTTTGTTTGTGTTTGTTTGTCAGTTTGTTTTATTTGTTTGTCTGTCTGTCAGTTTGTTTTATTTGTTTGTTTGCTGGTTTGTCTGTTTGTGGGTCTGTTTGTCTGTCTGTTTGTTTGTTTGTGTTTGTTTGTTTGTTTGTCTGTCAGTTTGTTTTATTTGTTTGTCTGTCTGTCAGTTTGTTTTATTTGTTTGTTTGTTTGTTTGCTGGTTTGTCTGTTTGTGGGTCTGTTTGTCTGTCTGACTGTTTGTTTGTTTGTTTGTTTGTTTGTTTGTTTGTCAGTCCGTTTGATGATAGACCAAGGAATAACCTATTCAATTTTGCTTGAGATTTGGATGAGAATTTAATAGAAATCTGACCACAAGATTCTCTGTGTAGAAGAAATGCTTGATTACGCTCATTATCCTTATTTTATGCAAACATTTTTGCATAATTTTGGTACGAGTGCAATCAATAATTTTATTCATACATGTGTAAGTCTCGTTAGCTAGCCTAGCCATGATAATTCATGAATTATTAATGACTTCGAGAACATTACTTAAATTTGTAAACTAAATTAGATATATTTTAATAAATAACTTAAAATAGAACAAATTAATTGGGAAATAAATAAATACAAAAATAACATAACTACAATATACTGTATATGAATAAGAAATAACTAATCAACTTAATTATATTTTATTATTATCAAAATAACGCAAAATTCTTTGTCTTCAGTTAACGTTTTGTTAGGCCTGCGCTAAACGTCTCACAACAGACGAATTGAATTCAGACGAATTTAAATTGTTTGAATTTTATTCGACAAAACTGCGACGTATAACTCGATTAAATTCGACACACGAATTAAATTCCTCTGCCTCTGAGTCAGACGGATAATGCGGGTTCGAGTTACACGACGAATTATCGTCGCGTCGAATTAAATGTGCGGAGTACATGTAAACAAGTCCGTTTTCCAAAATAACGGGGATTTTAATACTTTCAGTAGACAAAACGTAAAGTGCTGAATTCGTCAGATTCAAGCAATCATTTCGATTTCTCTTCTCTCTGTGACAATTCGGCGCCATGTTTTCGAAGAATCGTTTTCAGGTTCAACGCCGAACGCGTACAAGTAAAAACAATTAAATTGACTGAAATTCGAAGTTTAACTCGACGTCGCATTTACGTCGCATTACCGACGAAGTTAATTCGAATAAAATTCGTCTATTGTGCGACGTTTAGCGCAGGCCTTAGTGTTTAAGAAACGAAAATTAAGTTTGTCTTATTTGAAAGAACACTTATTAAAATGACAAAGTAACATATTTTGCAGTTTTTCGTTTCCTTGCTTCGTTGTTAAGATATTTCAGTTTGTTTGATATGCAAATTAGACATTTTGACGTCACATGTGTATAATGAGTTATCAGAGAAGGTTATACAGTGTGTATAAAAAAAATTCGAACCCTTAGAAAATGAATTAGCATTCTTTTCAAACAACCTATTGTAGTAGTTTGAAAGCCCTAAAAGCGCTGCGTTATAAATTAATCAGCACATAAGTTAAACGAAGCGAAAAAGCTTTTAAATACTTTCACCATGCATACACTTCAAGTTATCTTAATTTCCCAGGTGTATAAGACCGTGTGTTTTACGCATCTGTGGGTTCAGCGAAGTGCTTAGGGCTTTCAAACTACTACAATAGGTTGTTTGAAAAGAATGCTAATTCATTTTCTAAGGGTTCGAATTTTTTTTGATACACACTGTATATCTTTGCTATTATCAAACTAAAAAGGAAGCATGTGGATGTCTTTCTCCCACAACACAAAACATGTAGAATTTTTAAGTAATATTTAAAACACGTGATGCGAGTGTTTTGAATGGCTTCAAAAAACGATTCGTTATTGGATGTTATGTTCATTAGTATTCTTTAAATAAAATTGTATGTTCATTAGTATTCTTTATATAAAATTGTATGTTCAATAGTATTCTTTCTGACGTCAAGAAGTTTTATCAGGTATAAAACCACGGACATGGTACTGATTTCCTTTGTGTTTTCCTCATGAATTATTAATGAGTTTTTGAAGTGATTATAGCAAAGATATAAAACCTTCCCCAGATAACTCATTATGCACGTCTTACGTCAA
>JAWNZC010000302.1:665000-742500 GCA_035771165.1 Paragorgia papillata
CTCTCCCTCTCCCCCTCCCCCTCGCTCGCTTTCTCTCTCCATCCTACTCTCCTTCCCTTTCTCGCTCGCTCCCTCTCTCCTTCCTACTCTCACTAGCTTACTCTCTCCTTCCTGCTCCCACTCGCTTTCTCTCTCCTTCCCTCTCTCGCTCGCTTTCTCCCTCCTTCCTTCTGTCCTTCCCTTTCTCGCTAGCTCGCTCCCTCCTTCCCCCTCACTCTCTCCATCCCTTTCCCGCTCGCTCCCCCGTCTCTCATCCCTCTCTCCTTCCTTTTGTCCTTCCCTTTCTCGCTCCCTCTCTCCTTCCCTCTCACTCTCCCCCCTTGTCTCTCCATCCCTTTCCCGCTCGCTTTCTCCTTCCCTCTATCTCTCCTTCCTTCTCTCGCTCACTCATTCTCCCCTTCCCTTTCCCTTTCGCTTTCCCAGTCTGGTTCGCTCCGTCTCTTTCTCTCTCGCACCTTTCCTCTCTCGGTCGCTCTCTCTCTCTCCCCTCGCTCCATCCTTCCTTCTCTCTCCTTCCCTCTCTCCCTCGCACTCCCTCCCTCCATCACTCCCTCCCCCCCGCACTCTCTCCCCCGCACTCCCCCCCCCCCCCGCACTCCCTCCCTCCATCACTCCCTACAAAATTATCACAATATATATACAAATACCTGTGAATATCATCAACTGTGGTTAGGCCAGATGTTTTCCTGAAGGGAGCCTAAAAATTGTTCAGAGAAGCAAGTTACATAACACAACTTAACACCAATAAATTTTTCTCAGTTAAGAACATTTAGGGGCCGATTACACGAGGCGAGTTGACCCGGTTAACCGAATTGGCCCGCTTCGTATATTTATCATCTCTTGTTTCAAAATTTCGATTACATGGCAACAGAGCTGGCCCGCTTTGCCGGGAACCCGGATACGCGAGTTGAAAATTTCCCCTTTTCCCCATGGAATCGGCTTTTTGTCGAGTTGACCTGGCAAAGCGGACTGAGAAACTGTTTAACTTATTCGGATGCGCTTTTGTTTACTTGACTTTGTGAATAAATAAGGTAAAAAGAGATCGCCAATTGACGTTATTGGAGGATTGGTGCCAAGCCACAGGTGGATGCCACCCCCTGATCAGAGGTAACCATGACAACCCCGCCACAGTCCACCTCCAGGCACCAGTCACACTGTCAAAGCAGTGGAAATATATATACCGTCTTACCTTGTATTCTATCAGAAGTGGGTGGGTGGGTCAACGCAGCGCAAAGCAAGACATCCCCAAGTATGTACTATTTAGATAGCGCGCGCAAAACCAGTCAAGCTCAGACCACGCTGACAAGACTTTGACGAGCGCTGAGATAATCCCCCCAAATTATAATGAGTGACCACTGACCAAATATCTAATAAATAGATAGCGCGCGCAAAACCAGTCAAGCTCAGACCACGCTGACAAGACTTTGATGAGCGCTGAGATAATCCCCACATATTATAAATGAGTGACCATTGACCAAATATGTAATAAATAGATAGCGCGCGCAAAACCAGTCAAGCTCAGACCACGCTGACAAGACTTTGATGAGCGCTGAGATAATCCCCCAAATTATAATGAGTGACCGCTGACTAGCATCGTCTCCTTTTTTACCTTGCCTAAATTACATTTAGCCACATCGAGCATTAAAACCTTGTTTGGGTGTGTCATGATCGTAGCGAATTAATAGATTAATTAGTTTTTGTGAAGATGCTTTAGCGGGTTAACTAAGTCAATAAAACTATTTTTACTAGAGTGTCTATAAACTCAAATAAGATATTACTGATATGGATTCTATATAACGTGAATAGTTGAATGCCAAAATATTTTGACTTGAACTTCTATTTGTTGTTATATTGAGGTTTGTATTTCCAAAATGGTAATGAGGATGACGTCAATGTAGGTATTTGTGTGTGTTTTTTTCTTTTCTTATGATAAACCGCTTGAAGATTTTAACGAAAAAAATTATAAAATACAGAACATACTATTCAAGTATCCATTAACATGTGAATTGGGTAATATTTCTGCTGTAACGGAACACTGCGTATGCAAATTATGCCTACATAAACGTCATCCTCACTAATTGGCAATAAAAATTAAGTTTGTTTAATTTGAAAGAACTCGTGAAATTGTAATAGAAGATCTTTTACAACTTTTTCGTGTCTTTCTTCGTTTGCAAGATATTTCAATTTGTTTAACATGTAAATGAAATGGGCTCTGACGTCAGGAGCAGGGTACAGTATTTTTACACAAAGCAACATCAGTTACGAAATGTTCAGTGTTACAAGGCGTTTTTATGTCAATAGTTTCAAGTGATTTTGTTGAACAAATTTAGAGATATAACTGATTTTGCTACGTGTGAAAATACTGTACCCTGCTCTTGACGTCAGAGACCATTCATTTACATATCAAACAAATTGAAATATCTTGAAAACGAAGAAAGATACGAAAAAATTGTGAAAGATCTCCTATAACAATTTTATGAGTTCTTTCAAATTAGACAAACTTAATTTTTGCTCCCAATGGCCTTTAAAGTGCCTATGAAACGAAAATTAAGTTTGTCTTATTTGAAAGAACACTTAAAATGATAGAGTAACATATTTTGCAGTTTTTCGTTTCCTTGCTTGACTTGCTTCGTTCTTGAGATATTTCAGTTTGTTTGATGTAAATTTCGCATGTTGTGACGTCACACGTGCATAATGAGTTATCGTAAAACGTTATATATCTTTGCTATTATCAAATATAATCACTTGAAATTCTACATGTTTAGTGTTGTGGGCGAAACACACGCACATGCTTCCTTCGAATTATTTTCGTTTGATAATAGCAAAGATATATAACCTTTCTCAACAACTCATTATGCACATGTGACGTTAAAATGTTTAATTTTCGTATTAAACAAACTGAAATATCTCAAGAACGAAGCAAGGAAACGAAAACCTGCAAAAGATGTCACTCTATCATTTTAAGTGTTCTTTCAAATAAGACAAACTTAATTTTCGTTTCATAGGCACTTTAAATCCCATCCCGGTTAGCCGGGCACACTCGCTCCATGTAATCAGCCAATTACACTCAATTCTCATATCCATTTCTTTTCTTAACACTATCTTAGTACTTACTGGGCTAGATGACATGGGCAGGCCAGTACTGGGATGAAATACTGGTAGAGTTCCAGTCGAGGCATGTCTAAAATGATATCTTGAAGCCAACTGCGTTTCACATGGCATAGTTGACTTGCGTTCACGAAAGACATTATCCTATTCAAACAAAAACGATAGAGTAAGCGCCGAGTATGTTGTTGTTGTTGCTGTTGTCGTTGTTCTTGCTGCTGTTGCCACTGTTGCTGTTGCTATTAGCGACTTCAAGATTCAGACAACGGACTACGGTAGAAAGTTTAACAGTGGTATTAAATGGTGGTGTATTTATACATTCAAATTTCAAGATACATAATCGCGCGGACTCGTTTTGTTCTTAAATTCTTGAAGAGATACACTTGTTCAATCTATGTTAGTCGCGAGAGTAATGTTAAGCTTTTCTTAGGCATCTGTAGTGACTCAGGTTTCGCGTTGTCTTTACAACGTAAAAATGCTTTTTCTACGTTGTCAACGGAGCCACGACGGCGTGAAAATCACTCTTGGGACCGTCATTTGCAAAAGTTCTTTGTATATGACATACAATTCTATTGTGTAAACACGTTGCCGTAGTCGTTGTGTTTTCTTAAAGTCCCTATTGCTGTTGTTGTTGTTGCTGTTGTTGCTGTTATTGTTGTTGCTGTTATTGCTGTTGTTGTTGCTGCTGCTGCTGTTGTTGCTGCTGCTGTTGTTGCTGCTGCTGTTGCTATTGTTGTTGCTGTTGTTGCTGCTGCTGTTGTTGCTGTAGTTGCTGTTGCTGTTTATGCTGCTGCTGTTGTCGTTGTTGTTGTTGCTGCTGTTGCTACTTCTGCTGTTGTTGCTGTTGCTGCTGTTGTTGTTGCTGCTGTTGTTGCTGTTGCTGCTGCTGCTGTTGTTGCTGCTGCTGTTGTTTGCTGCTGTTGCTGTTGTTGCTGTTGCTGCTGCTTTTGCTGTTGTGTTGCTGTTGCTGCTGCTGTTGCTGTTGTTGTTGCTGCTGTTGCTTGCTGTTGTTGTTGCTGCTGCTGTTGTTGCTGTGCTGTTGTGCTGCTGTTGTTGCTGCTGCTGTTGTTGTTGCTGCTGTGTTCTGTTGTTGCTGCTGTTGTTGCTGCTCGCTGTTGTTGCTGCTGCTGTTGCTGCTTCTGCTGCTGTGGTTGGCTGCTTCTGTTTGCTGCTGCTGTTGTTGCTGCTGCTGCTGTTTGTTCTGCTGCTGTTTGTTGTTGTTGTTGCTGCTTCTGCGGCTGTTCCTGCTGATGTTGTTGTTTAATTATTACTGTTATCTATGTTGTTGTTGTTGCTGCTGCTGCTACTGTTGTTATTGTTTGTTGCCTTTGCTCGTTACTAAACAGTTACCAATTCAAATTCTACAACAAACCTTCTTAGTGCAACGCTTTCCTCCAATCTCCTCCCGCTCGCCTTGCTTGCCTTTCTCTCCTTCGCAACGCCCTTCCTCTAAAGCCAAACACTTCCAAAACTTCTCGTTAATTTTCGTCATGTATTCCTCTTCAACAACATGCCTTACTCCTGGCAAAACACCTTCAAAATCCTTCTTCACGCCGGGCAAGTATTCCTTTTCCTTCACAAAAGGCCAAACGTTGCCCAATTTCCCTTCGAAGTCACTCGCCCGAATAGATTCTCGTTTCGGCCACCTTCCCTCTTCGTTATCACAAGCATCGGTTTTCTTAAAAGAATAAGCGTCCGATTGCAAACTTGTTTCATCTTGAAACCCTCGTGAATTATCACAAAAGTCATGAGATTTTTCTGCTAATAAAGTACGTCTTTCGCTTGTTGGAGAATTCGATTTAAAACAAGCTGAATTAGTCTCTTTGACATCCAAATTCAATTTTCCATCATCAAACTTGTCTTTACAGCTAAAAGGTTCTTGACAACAGCGATTCGTCTTTTCATCTTTACAGCAATCAGATCTTCTGAAAACACTCCTTTCTTCCAAATGTGGTTAAATCGTCTTCGAACTCGCCGCTATTTCGTTCAAGATTATCACAAACTTTACAGCCAGAAGACTCTGTATTCCTTTCAAAATTTCCCTCATTATCGCTTCCCAAATTTAAACAAAAATGTTCCTTTTTTGGATTCCACAAACCGGATTCCAAATCACAATCTTCACCATCTTTATAAACAGAAAACTGTCTTGAATTCATACCGGGAGAGCTTTCCAAATTAGTTTGAAATTCTTGATTATTTAGTAAACTACAGGAACTTCTACTTTGAAAAAATGTCGTCTCTCTTTCTTCTTCCTTCGAAGTTAAATAGTTCAAACTTTTCTTGCGAGTTTCATTCCGAACATCGACTGAAACAGAATTAGGATTTTCTGTATCCGAACTAAACGTTTTTTTATATCTTTTTCTCCATCAGAATACTCCTTTTCGAAGAGATTTGTATCTTTGGTACCCTCAGTCGTACTTGTGGTGCAATTTCGGACAGGGAACTTAAGTTTCCGCGCCACACGAGGCGAACGGGAATCGTTAGTTTTCGTAGTTTGAAAACGGTTTTTGCTTTCAGCGGAAGAAGAAAGGTCAGAAAACGATGTATGCTGTTTCCTTTTAGGATTTTTCAACGGCGTTTCAGATGGTGAATCGGATAACACCCAAGCAAAGCCAGGGTACTCTTTAACAATGTCGCATCTTGGTAAAGAATGTAAGGACACAAGCAACGACTTCGTTGAAGACAAATTAAGTTGTGGGAACTTGTGAAATTCAGGATTCTTGCAGAAACTTCGTAAAGGTGTTCTGCCTTCATTGTTACATAACCTTTAGAGAGAAAAAAATAGAAGATTTGTCAAAGTTCTTCCGGTGCAAGCTGTCGTTAGTTAGTATAGTACTTTCAGCTTAGAGTCTGTAAAGTTTTGTTAGTTCTTGCTGTGCAAGCTGTCGTTAATTAGTATAGTACTTTCAACTTGGAGATTGTAAAGTTTTGTTAGTTCTTGCTGTGCAAGCTGTCGTTAGTTAGTATAGTACTTTCAGCTTGGAGTTTGCAAAGTTTTGTTAGTTCTTGCTCTACAAGCTGTCGTTAGTTAGTATAGTACTTTCAGCTGGGAGTTTGTAAAGTTTTGTTAGTTCTTGCTGTGCAAGCTGCCGTTAGTTAGTATAGTACTTTCAGCTTGGAGTTTGCAAAGTTTTGTTAGTTCTTGCTCTACAAGCTGTCGTTAGTTAGTATAGTACTTTCAGCTGGGAGTTTGTAAAGTTTTGTTAGTTCTTGCTGTGCAAGCTGCCGTTAGTTAGTATTAATAGTACTTTCAGCTTGGAGATTGTAAAGTTTTGTTAGTTCTTGCTGTGCAAGCTGTCGTTAGTTAGTATAGTACTTTCAGCTTGGAGTTTGTAAAGTTTTGTTAGTTCTTGCTCTACAAGCTGTCGTTAGTTAATATAGTGCTTTCAGCTTGAAGTTTGTAAAGTTTTGTTAGTTCATGCTGTACAAGCTGTCGTTAGTTAGAATAGTACTTTCAAGTTGGAGTTTATAAAGTTTTGTTAGTTCTTACTCTAGATACAAGCTGTCGTTAGTTAGTATGTACCGGTACTTTAATACTTGCCTAAAATATGTATTCTTTGGAAATTCTCCCTTTGTTAGATTAAGCCAGGCACTGAGTTGGGAAAAATACAACTTGGATTTAATAGCTTGCATCAACATTTGTTCTGTACAGTGAAAGCCAGCTTCAGAAGTGCTATAAAACAAAGGATTGTTATTTTTTTTGTTAACGAACTAAATAACTCATTCATTCCTCACTCATGCCCTTCCCTCATTTTCTGCCGTCCTCATTTCGCCCCCCTCGCTCACTTACACACTCACTCCCCTCTCCACTCCCCCCCCCCCCTATCCCCCTCCTTCACTCTCTCCCTCAATCAAACTCTCTCACTCTTCTTTCTCCCTCCTCCCTGCCTCACTTCTTCCTTCCTTCACTCCCCCTCTCCCCCCTCACTTCCCTCTCTTAACTCTCTCACTCCATCTCTCTCCTCCTCACTCCCCCTCCCACTCTCTCTCACTTCCCCTCTCCATCTCTCCTTAACTCCCTCACTCCCCCCTTCCTTCCCTCTCTCCACCAGTCACTCCTTAACTCTCTCCCTCCCCCAGTGTCCATCCTCCTCCTTCACTCCCCCCTCTCACTATCCCACGTTCTCTCTCTCTCTCTCTCTCTCTCTCTCTCTCTCTCTCTCTCTCTCTCTCTCTCTCTCTCTCTCTCTCTCTCTCTCTCTCTCTCTCTCTCTCTCTCCCCCCCTCCCCCTCTCCTTAACTCCCTCACTTTCCCCCTTCCTTCCCTCTCTCCACCAATCTCTCCTTAACTCCCCCCTGGTCCTCCCTCACTCCCCCTCTCACTATCCCCCCATCTCTCTCTCTCTCTCCCCCTCTCTCTACCTCTCCTTAACTCCCTCACTTTCCCCCCTTCCTTCCCTCTCTCCACCAATCTCTCCTTAACTCCCCCCTGGTCCTCCCTCACTCCCCCTCTCACTATCCCCCCATCTCTCTCTCTCTTCCCCTCTCTCTACCTCTCCTTAACTCCCTCACTTTGCCCCCTTCCTTCCCTCTCTCCACCAATCTCTCCTTAACTCCCCCCTGGTCCTCCTCACTCCCCTCTCACTATCCCCCCATCTCTCTCTCTCTTCCCCTCTCTCTACCTCTCCTTAACTCCCTCACTTTCCCCCCTTCCTTCCCTCTCTCCACCAATCTCTCCTTAACTCCCCCCCCCCCCCCCCCCCCCGCCCCCCCCCCATGGTCCTCCCCTCACTCCCCTCTCACTCTCTCTTCCCCTCTCTCTATCTCTCCTTAACTCCCTCACTTTCTCCCCACCTTCACTCTCTCAACCAGTCACTCCTTAACTCCCTCCCTCCCCCAATGTCCACCCTCCTCCTTCACTCCCCCCTCTCACTATCCCACTTTCTCTCTCTCTCTTCCCCTCTCCATCTCTCCTTAACTCCCTCACTTTATCCCCTTCCTTTGCACTAGCTTTTTCCACCAGTCCCTCCTTAACTCCCTCCCTCCCTCCCCCAATGTCCACCCTCCTCCTTCACTCCCCCCTCACTATCCCACTTTCTCTCTCTCTCTTCCCCTCTCCATCTCTCCTTAACTCCCTCACTTTTCCCCCTTTCTTCCCTCCCTCCACCAGTCCATCCTTAACTCCTTCCCTCCCCGATTGTCCACCCTCCTACCTCCTCCCTCTCTCTATCTGCCCCCTCTCCATCTCTTCTTAACTCCCTCACTTTCCCCCCTTCCTTCACTCTCTCCACCAATCTCTCCTTAACTCCCCCCCCCCCCCCCCCCCACACACACACACACACACCCTCTCCTCCCTCACCGAACACCCTCACCACCTGCTTCCTTCCTTCCCCCTCAATCCCTTCTTCACTCACTCCTACACTCAATCCCTCTCCCACTCACAAACTCACTATAAGGGGGTGATTCAGGGGCATCATGGCTCTGAGATTTTAGGGGTGGCCAAGAGCACAATTTTTCCAACAAACAACAAAATTTTTCTGACATACATACAGTATATAGAAAAACATCTTCATAAAATATAAGGTAAAAATACATATAATGAATTTAATAGTAATTATAGTATCATTCCAAAGAAAAACTGTTATCACAGAGCTTTAGAAGGATATACAGTACATGCATGGAAATTCACAACTCACAAGCCAAAAAAATTAGCGTGTGAGTTTACGCCTAGCATAGATATATCAGACCTTGTCGTACAGAGCAGTGCTGTATGTGCCTATTGACTCTGCATGAACAAACTACTGTAACTAACAAATGAAAGAACTTGCATGCAGAATATAAAGCGCTGCTATACTGGCACTGCAAGTTGCACTGTTTTCCGATGAATTATGGTTGTATTAGTCAAAATAATATTTAACTGCAAAATATTCAATAAAAAGAACATCATTGTTCCTCTTTTGCGTCTTTTGTTTGCCATGTTCAAAATTTTGACAAAATCCATTACTTTTTCAACACTTTCCAACATTAAGGGGGGGGGGGGCATGGCCCCCCTGGCCACAACACCTCTGGGGTGATTACATGGGGTCACTTTCAGCCCAGGCTGAAATGTCAGCCCAGTTAGGATGGCTGAGTTTTTATTGCGATTACATGGGCAATTTCAACCTGGGCTAAAACCAAAATTTTAATCTGCAATAAACTTGTAGGAATTCAAAGAATTTTTGTTTTGCAGCTGCGTAATGAATGATCGACACCATTCACACTTAGTTCAGGCCAGGCTGAAAATTTTGAGCGATTACATGGGTGATTTCAGCCCAGTTGACAGGTGAGGTCTGAAACTTCCATCCCGAGTAATGTAAACCAGGCTGAACTTTCAACCCGGGCTAAATTCAGCCCAAATTTTTCCATGTTTTCGCTACGTAATTGTATTACAAAGATTTTTCAGCCTGGTTAAACAGGCTAAAATTTCAGCCCAGGCTGAAAATCTCCATGTAATTGGCCCCTAAGTACAAAGTACTGTACCTGGTATGTTGGATTTCAATATGCCATTGCTCTATCAGTACGTAGCCACTATGTCCTTCCAGAGCTTCCTTCTCATTAAATCTTTCATCTTGGTATAACCAAACTTCAATGTACATTGTTTCACAAGATTGCCACAAAGATAAGAAACCTTCCTGGTTTAGCAACAACAATAAAAATTAATATATTATGATCAATCAATCAATCAATCAATCATACAATCAACCAATCATTCAATGAAACAATCAATCAACCAACCAACCAACCAAGTGCCCAACCATCCAACCAATCAACTAGCCAACCAACAAATCAACTAGACAACTAACGAACCAACTAACCAACCAACCAGGCCTCGAATTATACTTTTTGCATCCAAAGACAAAAATGTCCTCTGATAATGACTCTCCATGAGGCTATCCAAGGACATTTTTCTCTCAGCTAGGACAAAACTGTTATCCTATACAGTCAGGAAATGACTAAATCCATAATAAAGAGTGACTAACATTCACATGATATTATGTCATTTATATGCTATATTAGTATTAGTTAGTAGTGACCGGTATATAGATATAGGACTGTCTTCTTCGCTTGGACATGCAGATCGCTTCACTCCGTCACTAAACAATGTCCTCTGCATATTTTAAAGTGCATATAAACCCTACACAGTTTTTATTTGTTTGTATAGATCACAGCAAAAGAACTGATAAGTTATTTTACAGTTTTTGATTTGGTCCATTCGTTTCGGAGATATCTTGCTTCAAACATCGGCAAAATGCTCCAATTTGAACGTCCCGCGAAAAATTGCTGCAAATATTATATGATCAAAATAGGACCTGGAACCGACAAGGCGTGACGTCATTTAAGAAACGTCAACTCTGATCGCTCTGTTACTAGCCGTGTACGCACAAAGTTTTCCATACTAAGTTTAGCTTTAAAATTCATCGAATATTTGCAGCTTAATAATTATAGTAATGCCAGATAGGTGTGCTGTATACGGTTGCTCAAACACAGCTAGTGTAGCCGATGACGTCAAATTAAATTTGATTTTTGACTTAAATGACGTCACAGGTGTCTCGCCCCAATCCTCTATAATTTGCAGCTTTTTCATTTAAATAGCTATGTTTAAAGCGAGATATCTCTGGAATGAATGGACCAAATCAAAAACTGTAAAAGAACTTATCAGCTCTTTTTGCCTATTATACAGAAAACTGAAAACCGTGTTGGGTTTATGTGCACTTTAATGTCAATGCACAATCATGGCCGCCAGTGTTTGAACACGTGGTTAGCACAGTTGTGCCTGCATTTCCGGGCTGAATTTCCAGGCTGAATTTCCGGGCTGAATTTCCAGGCTGATACCGCATCCTGATACCGCATCATGATACCAGGCTAATTCATTAGGCTTGCAACCAGGGGCGGCGCGGAGCGTAAATTTTTTGGTATTAGTTGTGGTATATAACGTGGGGGGGGGCCCAGAAAATTTTGAAATCTAGAGGCTCTGAAATGCAATTTCCAGCATTCTACAGAAGATATTTTTTGAAAAAATCAAGCGAGATGAAGATCTAAATGCTAAGCATTTTACGCGGTTCGATGACTTCACGACCAAATTAACGGAAACATCCATGGAATTATATCTGTCTGAGACTGTGATGTGTGTGAATACAGTAACTTGCATGATGCGCCGACAATACATATGATCAGCGCAACGTTTTACGAACGCAGGCGGCCAAGGTATTAGAATCGCAAAACTAATACCTTGTAGGATTACGTTGTTAGATATACAAATATTCGCATCGTTCTTACCTTTGAAGGAGGACTTATGCCTTTTTTTTGTTAAATATGGATTCAAGAAGGTTTTCCTTTCGTCAGATAAGTTCTAGTCACCATATCAAAACTTCAAAATTGTTATAAATAATTGCTCTTTGTTTCCATATTATCGAAGTGTTGAACTCCAGTGTTGGGAGCTGTTCCTTGTGAAATAGGCGATACAGCCAATACTACATGGATGATTTATATATTGAGATGTTATATATTGTTAATGTAATGAAGTGAAAAGAATTGCAGACTTCTCGCTGCGAAATATAAGCAGTTTTAAATCGAAATAGTAAAGCGTCTGACTTTAAAATATAAATATTGTACCACCTGTGGTGAAATTTAACACCGAAAATCCGCGTTTCTTGTCAAGCCAAGGTATTAGTTTTGAGATTCTAATACCTTGAGGTCTAAGCCTTTCAAACACTTGTCGCTAAAGTCGCTAAGGTTGTTGCGCGCATCAGCGAGGACGGTACGGTACTGCGGAATTGAAATCAAACAATCAAAAACAAAGATGTTGTTTTCTTTCATCCGTCTCTGTCATATGATGCCTGAAATAGGAAAGCACTTTTGATTTTTTTTTCTTATTCCTAGGAGCAAATGGTACTATAAATGATACTATGTTTTATTCATTTGCTCAACCATTTATAATTTCACACTTTTTTCTCTTGAGAGAGAGGAATAAGGGAGTAAGGGGGAATAAGACAACATATCTTGTCATATAAAACAGACAGCAAGGAATAAGGGAGTAAGGAGGAATAAGACAACATATCTTGTCAGTTGTCATACAAAACAGACAGCAAGGAATAAGGGAGTAAGGGGGAATAAGACCGCATGTCCCCGAAGTCCCTAACAATCTACACTTCGCACATGTTTGTTACGGATTGTGATTCATATCGTTGGCGTGTTTTTACGAAATTACGAAGACTTCAGAACTTTTAATATTAAACTACAGTATGGAGAGAAAAAAGAAAAGACACAATCCTATTCTCTTTGAGGAAGTGCGCAATCGGTGCTCCGTTAAACAAGCATCCGCCGAGGCCATAAAGACTTTCACAAATGGCCTTCGAAATACTAGTTTGCCGAGCGTATTAACAGACATAAATTTAATTACACAGAATCAATTTTGAATCCCTGCTACTGTAGAATTTGAAACAGATTGTAAAGGCAGGAAATCTGCAATCATAATGAAAGTATATAAATATGCGTTGTCATTAACTATTTAATTAGTTCTCAACTCTCAAGTAGGTCTGCTTTCTAGTGTATACATGCAATTGTTTTTTTCCCTATATGAACTGTATGATGACAATCATGTCATTTTAATGTTTTTAGTTTAGTGAAGAGACTTTCTTCGAGTATTAAAACATTTACGTCAAACAACTAATGGTCTAGAAACCTACTTACAAGAATGCGGATATGCAAACCCAGGCTAGAGATAAACTTGATAATTTACTTAATTTACATGGAATGCGGACAACAGCCCACGTTCACAATTTACGTTAACATTATAGCAGTAATAGCAACTTAGTCCTTACTCCTTTATAGACAAGATAATCAACACGCACGAGACAAGCTAAATAACAATCGTTACACTTAGGCTTAGCACCAAGCTAAATATTTATCTTCTTTGAGAGTAGAGAGTACTGGATTTCACAAAGAAAAGCTTAATATTTCACTGGTCTACAGCTTGATTTTTAAATTATTAAGAATCTTATATTTCTTGATGAAATGGAACGACTTCTATAAAGTGCTATTAATAAAATAATTTGAAAAGATTCAAATGTTAGGGAGGATGAAAATCGGCTGCCCGTGGGGTCTTTGCTCTTTCTATGTCAGCATGTTGATCACTCTCATGTTAATTGTTAATCTAGATTAAGCCATTAACCATCGCCAAATAACAGGGTGAAAATAACCACCGAATAACCATCGCCAAATAACAAGGTGAAAATAACCACCGAATAACCATCGCCAAATAACAAGGTGAAAATAACCACCGAATAACCATCGCCAAATAACAAGGTGAAAATAACCACCGAATAACCATCGCCAAATAACAAGGTGAAAATAACCACCGAATAACCATCGCCAAATAACAGGGTGAAAATAACCACCGAATAACCATCGCCAAATAACAAGGTGAAAATAACCACCGAATAACCATCGCCAAATAACAAGGTGAAAATAACCACCGAATAACCATCGCCAAATAACAAGGTGAAAATAACCACCGAATAACCATCGCCAAATAACAAGGTGAAAATAACCACCGAATAACCATCGCCAAATAACAAGGTGAAAATAACCACCGAATAACCATCGCCAAATAACAAGGTGAAAATAACCACCGAATAACCATCGCCAAATAACAGGGTGAAAATAACCACCGAATAACCATCGCCAAATAACAAGGTGAAAATAACCACCGAATAACCATCGCCAAATAACAAGGTGAAAATAACCACCGAATAACCATCGCCAAATAACAAGGTGAAAATAACCACCGAATAACCATCGCCAAATAACAAGGTGAAAATAACCACCGAATAACCATCGCCAAATAACAACGTGAAAATAACCACCGAATAACCATCGCCGGACTGGCTTACCCTGTCGAAGGTGTAAGGTTCTTCTACCAAGTCGTCTTCATCGATCTTCTTCCTTAGATCTTCTAAACGGTTAGTAAGCTCAAACCTTGGGATAAACTGCAACGATGGAGTCATCAGTGTAGAGCTTGATACACGCATACATATTTAGGAAAGCAAAATATACCTGAAGTGGTTGCTGTACGTTGTCGGGAGTTGTACTTGTAGGAAGCGCAGTTAGGATTAAGACGCTGTCCCTGTTCTGTATATTTTTAAGCTGCAAACAGGAAATGCTTTAGACATACGTAAAGTGACATTGCTAAAATTCTTGTTTTCAAAACCGCGTAAACCCAACTGGGTGTGTTACTCATTAGAAATTGGAAAAATGAGATAAAATGAGGGAAAACGTCAAACGTTTGCGTCTACGAGTCAGCTTGGCTCACCTTCTATATAAATACCCACTCACTTTGGCCAAGCCCATGTCACATGTGCAGTTATTACGTGTTAATTATTTTTATATTGTGTTTACACTATAGCCTGGCCCGGCTAGCCGAGATTTCACTTGGTGTTTCATTTGACAAATCTTGTTTGCTCATATGTAATGTTAGTTGCCCGCAAAAGTGGTATAATTCTGGTTTCATGGCCGGAAACATAAAAAAATATGCAGTTATCACGGTCGACTCAAGCAAGCCAGTCCAGATACGGGGGTTTAATAGCCCTTCTGGCGTATTGATACGGATGACTAAATCAGCTCGAGCACGAGCAAGGTGCCTCGCCAGGCCGGCCACCCAGGCTGGCTAAATATTATAATAAAAAAAACCCTTAAAATATATTGAACAACAATCAACCATCACAGCTTGCTAAGATACACAAGTAATTTTTATGTTGCTATATTAAGACATATAAGACTTGAAAATCTAGTCGAAAATATTTCTTGTACTAACATTTTAATATGGTAAAGCAATTTGTACATCATACATTGTCATTGATATTATTTATTAGTTACTTTCATATTCAGTTTGTATGTCTTCTACAAGGTTTGCTATCTCATTTTCACTAAGCGCATCGGCTATCAAAGTGTCTTCTTTCTCCTGAGACAGAGGCAAGTCTGAGGGCGTTACTTTTGAGCGGTTAATTATAAATGACTCTATGGATTTTATTTGTTTTCCTTGGCTTTGTTTTAAAGTGCTGAAAAACTCATCAAACTTCTTCTCAAGAACTTGTCTTTTACCTCTATCTCTATCTAGGTCAGCACAAAATTTATCATATTCACGTGCAACGTCGAAATGAGACTTCTTCAAGGTTTCTCAACATTGATTTTTCCTGGAAGCTTTCCAACGAAGCCGGTTTGTTGATGACCAATTCCTTTTTCCAGTTTTAGCAGCTCAGTTCTCTTCATCACCCATGAAGATTCAATAACACCGAGAAGCTCTTGCGTCATCCAACTGTGAAGACTGTGGTCTTCCTCGATACTAGCCATCATATTGTTGTGAAATCGCATTTTTTCCTTCGATAAGAGCCCTGTGGCTTCAGATATATCCTCTTACCGTTAACTGATGCACTTTACGTGTGCCTCTTTCACTTGCTCTGGCGTAGTTTGACAACTAAGAAACTCCTTTTCATCCGTTTCACGTAAAGGTACAAACTCTTCCGTGCTTACTTTTCCCAGTGTTTCTGTTTCAGGAGCATAGCAAGCTGAGACCTCCGGGACCTGTTCAGTTGTGACTTGTGCGTCGGAGATCTTGATGCTTATTTCTACGTTTCCATTTGATTTGTCTATGGTGCTGCAATCTTGCACAAGAGTTTTGGACTCTTGTTTAGCTTTCAATGAAATGCCATATAGTAGAAAATCGAATTTTCGGCCGCCGGTATTGCCAAGACGCTCACTGGTGGTTTTGACCAATCAGCATTTAGTGTTCTTTGCACCTGTCAGTTTGGGTCACTGATCAGTAGCCTGCCCCGCAAACATCTCCGGTTTCTGTCAGGCGAACTGATCAGTAGTAGCGTAGTGCGGTAGTGGCGTACGTTCTCACTCTTTCTGACAGTTAATGAATGAGGCATGTAAATGCATTTTAGAAACAGGCAAGATGTTTTACATCTCTTATTAGTAAAACTGGATTCAAAAACGACTGCAGTGTATTCTGGCGCAAAATTGACACACTACCTTTGAGATCCAATTTCACTTCCACGATAAACAGCAAATAATAAAATACAGCACATACCCAGATCGCTACACGCTACCGTCGGGCACCTCGGCCTGATATGATCATGCCGCATATACAGGCGCGCAAAGAGGGGGGTGCGGAGGGGACCACCACCCTTTTTTGGAAATTTTTCGGGCCTTCCAGACGTCCAAGACCTGTGTGGTCACTTTGTATTAACAATGACCCCTCTAAAAAATCATAGTCGCGCTTTTGCGCAGTCATATTTGTTAATAAATTCATCTAACATGGTGATTATTATATATAAAAGTGCACCATATTCTCTTAGTTATATTCTCATATCTTATTCCCCCTTACTCCCTTATTCCCTTAGGACTTAGTCATACTGCTTATATTCTCATATCTTATTCCCCCTTACTCCCTTATTCCCTTAGGACTTAGTCATAGTACTTATATTCTCATATCTTATTCCCCCTTGCTCCCTTATTCCCCCTTGCTCCCTTATTCCCTTAGGACTTAGTCATACTGTTATAGTGCTTATATTCTCATATCTTATTCCCTCTTACTCCCTTATTCCCTTAGGACTTAGTCATAGTGCTTATATTCTCATATCTTATTCCCCCTTACTCCCTTATTCCCTTAGGACTTAGTCATAGTACTTATATTCTCATATCTTATTCCCCCTTACTCCCTTATTCCCTTAGGACTTAGTCATAGTACTTATATTCTCATATCTTATTCCCCCTTGCTCCCTTAGGACTTAGTCATAGTGCTTATATTCTCACATCTTATTCCCCCTTACTCCCTTATTCCCTTAGGACTTAGTCATAGTGCTTATATTCTCATATCTTATTCCCCTTACTCCCTTATTCCCTTAGGACTTAGTCACAGTGCTTATATTCTCATATCTTATTCCCCCTTACTCCCTTATTCCCTTAGGACTTAGTCATAGTGCTTATATTCTCATATCTTATTCCCCCTTACTCCCTTAGGACTTAGTCATAGTACTTATATTCTCATATCTTATTCCCCCTTGCTCCCTTATTCCCTTAGGACTTAGTCATAGAGCTTATATTCTCACATCTTATTCCCCCTTACTCCCTTATCCCCTTAGGACTTAGTGATAGTGCTTATAGACATCCTCAAGTCCATATAGTTGTAATTGTTGTAATTCAGTCAGCGACTATCACCGATCAAGGCTTAATTACAACAATTACAATGGAAACGCTTGATGTTTACAATGTAAAACACAATGAACTTGCGAACTTCCGAAGATTTGGGTGAAACGTATTTTCCAAATGACTGTAAAGGATAAATTGACCTGTGCACAGTTAAACTGAAACCTAGAAGCAGATTTGAATTGAATAAAACATAGTATCATTTATAGTACCATTTGCTCCTAGGAATAAGAAAAAAAAATCAAAAGTGCTTTCCTATTTCAGGCATGGTATAGTCTCTGTTCTTGGAATAATTATATTATTTTACAATTCATTTCAATCTGGAGAAAAAAAGGTATTAGACGAATACCTTTAATACCTTAGCGCGCCGCCCCTGCTTGCAACCAACCATTCAACCAACAAACCATACAACCAACCAACCAACCAACCAAGCAACCAACTAAATGCCCAACCAATCAACCAACCAACCAACCAACAAACCTGTTTTGAACCATCCATTCAGTCAACCAACCAACCAACAAACCAACCATCCATCCAGTCAACCAACCAACCAACCATCCATCAACAACCAACCAACCAACCAACAAACCATCCATCAAGTCAACCAACCATCCAACCAACAAACCAACCATCCATCCAGTCAACCAACCAACCAACCAACCAACCAACAAACTAACCATCCAACCAACCAACCAACCAACCAACAAACTAACCATCCAACCATCCAACCAACCAACCAACAAACCATCCATCAAGTCAACCAACCATCCAACCAACAAACCATCCATCAAGTCAACCAACCATCCAACCAACAAACCAACCATCCATCAAGTCAACCAACCATCCAACCAACCAACAAACCAACCATCCATCCATCAAGTCAACCAATCAACCAACCAACCAACCAACCAACAAACCAACCATCCATGAAGTTAACCAACCATCCAACCAACAAACCAACCATCCATCAAGTCAACCAACCAACCATCCATCCAACCAACCAACCAACCAACCATCCAACCAACCAACCAACCATCCAACCAACCAACCAACCATCCATCCATCCAACCAACCATCCAACCAACCAACCAACCATCCAACTAACCAACCATCCAACCAAGCAACCAACCATCCATCCAACCAACCAACCAACCAACCAACCATCCATCCAACCAACAAACTAACCAACCAACCAACCATCCATCCATCCAACCATCCAACCAACCAACCAACCATCCATCCAACCAACCAACCAACCAACCAACCATCCATGCAACCAACAAACTAACCAACCAACCAACCGACCAACCAACCAGCCAACCAACCAACTAGCCAAACAACTAACCAACTATCCAAACAACCAACCATTGATCAACAAACCAACCATCCAACCAACCAGTGAACCAACTATTAAAGTAATTAAACCAGCCAACCAACCAACTAGCCAACCAACCAACCAATTAACCAACTAGCCAACCAACCAACTAGCCAACCAACCAACCAACCTAACCAACCAACTACAGTATATTTCATTTATCCAATGTCCAACCAACCAACCAATGAATTAATTCTAAAATAATAATAATAATAATAATAATAATAATAATAATAATAATAATAATAATAATAATAATAATAATAAAGAACTTACAACAAATAAACAATAAAATTACTTATCAAATCATTAATAATTCTAACTTATGAATTCAAAATTCAAAAGAAATTAATGTTTAATCAATACTGTATCTGTAAATTGCATACAGATTAATTTTGTCCTGATTTACATAAACTCTTTCCTCAATTTACTTCTAAGCTAAAATCACCCCAATTTGAAAAATAGTTTGAAAACATGGCTATTTAGATGCGTCCACTTGATAAATATGATAAAGCATTCGCAGCCGATCTGTATCTGATTTACTACGGCTCGCTTGCAGCTTGCCTCGTAAATCAGATACAGATTGGCTGCTCGTGCTTTATCTATTACATGACTAATTACGGTAGGTATAATTATACCGACTACATGTATGTTTATGAGTGCCTGTACCTTTTCATAAGACAAATCTTCATTTTTATTCAGTACACAACCAATATTATTTTGTCCATTCTGTGTTATCCGTCCTTTAATAATAAGCATTCCCAGTTGAAAAAGCATAGTTTCTTGACAAATTTCATAATCTACAACAAAATAATTTAATAATAGAGTAAGTTTAGAACAACACAGTGTGATTGATTTTGATTATTTCATTAATATATTAGCTGCTCTGCTTGACTGATACTTATAGTCAAACCAGATGTTCACTTGCGTACGACTTGATAGTTTATTGATATGCAACATTGTAATTTTGATTGGTGGATTTGATCAGCAACTCGCAAACGCTTTATCACGATTCCTCAATGGGTTGCTTAAAATAATGGTTTTAAACATCATTCAAACAACACATAAATGTGATGTTATAATACTTGAAGGTAATGGCACTAACTTTAAATGCAGAATTTCGCATCATCCAAAGTTTGGCATTTAAAACAATTTTTTAGGGCAACACGTTGAGGAATCGTGATAAAGTGTGTTTGCAGGAGGTTGCTGATTGAATCCATCAATCAGAATTGAAATGTTGTGTATCAATATTGCAAAGTCACATGCATTCCTTGATAGGGAAGGAAATGAAGGAAGGATGAAGGAAGGAAGGAAGAGAGGGAAGATAGGAACAAAGGAAGAAATATCATAGAGGGAAGGAAGAGAGGGAGGAAGGAAAGAAATAAGGAAGGAAAGAAGGAAGGAAGGAGGAAGGAAAGAAATAAGGAAGGGAAGAAGGAAGGAAGAAAGGAAGGAAAGAAGGAAGGGAAGGAAAGCAGGAAGGGAAGAAGAAAATACAGAAGGAAGGAAGGAAGGAAGAAAGGAAGGAAGGGAAGAAGAAGAAAGGAAGGAAAGCAGGAAGGGAAGAAGGAAATATGGAAATATGGAAGGAAGGAAGGAAGGAAGGAAGGAAGGAAGGAAGGAAGGAAGTAAGGAAGGAAGGAAGGAAGGAAGGAAGGAAGGAAGGAAGGAAGGAAGAAAGGAAGGAAAGAAGGAAGGGAGGAAGGGAAGAAGGAAGGAAGGAAGGAAGGGAAGAAGGAAATATGGAAGGAAGGAAGGAAAGAATAAAGGAAGGAAAGAAGGAAGAAAGGAAGAAAAGAAGAAAGGAACAAAGGAAGGAGGAAAGGGAGAAAGAAAGGAAGATTATATTACAATTAATACAGTTAATAACCACAATAAATAATAACTGCTAACTCAATCCTAAGATTTAAGACATTTTTCATGCACAAATCTTCAAATATTAATTAATTACAATGAATTTACAGATCTAAATATCCGGACATATTCCTAAGCGAAATTTTAAACCCAAACAATCTTCAACTGGCATATACTTGAAGAACTGCCAGAATATTTGAATAGACAAATAAGGTTATTTAAATAAGAGAAAAGTTAAACGAAATATGTATAAAGCGTTGGCAAAAGAACACATTAAATATTATTTCATACTGTAATGTTTAAAAAAGCTTAAAATTATTTATACAATATCTGCCTTCAACTTTCGTCGACAAATTTACCTTATTTTTAAAACCGATCTGAAATGAAAACGATAAACTAGTTTCCCAACAAATAGTCCCTAAGTCCCTAAAAAGCCAAAAATTTAAACCTTTCCCCCGAAAGAAATGCCAAACACAACACCAAGTCAAGTTGTTTAGCTTTCAAACAATGATTGTAAAACGTACCTTCACTCGGTTTCATCGCTTCAAAAAAGTAGAAAGCATTCGTTTCTTGTGTATAAGATAGACAAAAAGCATTTCTGGTGATAATCGGTGAAGGAGAAGGATTTTCCTGTAAAAAACAGAAGACGTTTCCCGCTTATATTATAGTCTTCTGCTTGCTTTGCTAAAAAAATTTTTTTGTCATCACTCCAAAGTTCGAAAAGGAAATTAATTCACAATTCTAGCTTCCTGATTGGCCACTTAAGAGATAATTATGTCAAATTGCGTCACAACGGAAATGAGTTACATCAATGACATCATAGGGGGTGTACTCTGTGGGGGGGATAAATTTTCTACTCCCCCTCTCGGATCTCAAATTCACATCGTCTGATTGGCTTCTGAAGAGATAATTATGCCAGAGGCGTCAGCAACGGAAATAGTTGCATTCATTACGTCATATAAATGGGCACCTTGACCCAAGCGTACTTGAGGGGGACGTGTTGAATTTTATCCCCTTTACCACCCCTCCCTAGGTTTACCATATATGGTGATACAGAAATCCCAGGTTTAATATCTAAAGGAAAGGGGGGGGGGGGGGGGGGTTGTAAAACTCGAGTTCTACTGTATATTGTCAACATTTTGAAGCCTGAAGAGGAGTCTTCAGTATTTTATTCAGGCTAACACCAGATGATTTTATTCTGCACAGGGAGAGGTCCCAGGCCTCAAAGTGTTAAAACCTATCTCTTTGACACTTTGAAACCTGAAGTTTAGTACATGTATTTTATTCTGGCTAATGTCGGACAATTTTATTCAGCACAGGCCTCACAAATTCTGTATACACAATGGTGATAATGCTGGGAGAAGAATTGATCATAATACTAGCATGAGTAATATTTAGCATAATAAAATGCCAATTACTACTTGTGAAGGTTAAGCATAAACCAAGTTTATATGCCTTATCTATCTTTCTTCCATAACCCTTCAACTCCCAAACTGCCCACAACTGGCCATTTGTTATTTTAAACAGTGAAATAAAAGTAGCATGCTATGTAGGCAGTGTTAAACCAACAATCAAAATAATTATAGTAATGTTAGGTATACCTGCTGAAACAGAGAACAACACAGGAGTCTAACGTTTCGAGCAAAGGCCCCTTCATCAGAGAAAAACGTAGAGTGTAAACAAACGAGCTTATATAAGATAGATAATCATGTGACCAAAAATAAACCAATCACATAAAAATAACAAATGGTGCAAAAAAAATTAGCCAATTGGAGCAAAATAACAATAACAAATCGATATGCCCGAAATGCCACCAAGCAAGGCTATTAGTGGTATACAGTTGTTGATGTGAGGGGGAGGGCGAGTTTGTACTGTAACTTATTAGTTTACTCATTATTTTAATAGGTCACCAGTGTAATCGGCTCACGCTGTGTCAGTAGTGCTCCCGAGCTGTTAGTTAAATATGTATCTTTTGTCTGTTATCAGCTAAAGTAATTAAATAAATAAATCAATGAGAATAGCAAAACATCTCATTATTAATTTATTGTTATTTTGCTCTGATTGGCTAATTTTTGGTCACATGATTATCCATCTTATTATATAAACTCGTTGTTTGTTTACACTCTTTATGTTTCTCTCTGATGAAAGGACCTTCGCTCGAAACGTTAGACTCCTATGTCCTCTGTTTCAGCAGTACATCAAACCTTACTATATTATTTCAACATTTGTTATTTCACTGTCTAACACCAGTCACTGATCAAGGGAGATCCTTGGTAGTTGAAGGGTTATGTGTAATCTAAAGATAGCTTGGCTGGCTTACATCATGAAAACAGTACAATATTTTGTGCTTGTTCTTAATGTTTTATTGTAATATTAACTCAACATAAAGCATTATTTTGTAACACAATTTACTGTTGCTTTCTTCTAAAAGAGCAACCTAGAACAAGAAAAATATAATATTAGAAGAGTTTATATAGTGAAAATAATTTGAATATTAAGATGCTAGGGGTTTAATTCATTACTTTGGCTAATACCAGACTATTTTACTCTGTCTAACTATTTTACTCTGTCTAACACCAGACTATTTTACTGTGTCTAACACCGGACTATTTTACTCTGTCTAACACCAGACTATTTTACTCTGTCTAACACCAGACTATTTTATTGTGCCTAACACCAGACTATTTTACTGTGTCTAACACCAGACTATTTTACTTTGTCTAACACCAGACTATTTTACTGTGTCTAACACCAGACTATTTTACTCTGTCTAACACCAGACTATTTTACTCTGTCTAACACCAGACTATTTTACTCGGTCTAACACCAGACTATTTTACTGTCTAACACCAGACTATTTTACTCTGTCTAACACCAGACTAACAGAGACTATTTTACTCTGTCTATTAGACAGTAACACCAGACTATTTTACTCTGTCTATTAGTGTTAAACACCAGACTATTTTACTCTGTCTAACACCAGACTATTTTACTCTGTCTAAGTCTAACACCAGACTATTTTACTGTGTCTAACACCAGACTATTTTACTGTGTCTAACACCAGACTATTTCACTGTCTAACACCAGAGTATTTTACTCTGTCTAACACCAGACTATTTTACTCCAAGCCTCGAATTTGGGAAAAGAAAAGGCAAGGCCAGTTTGGCACTTTGGCATTGAATGTTACAATGTTTTTCAGGATATCAAGGCTGGTTTGAAACTTTCATTCAGTTGCTATTTGAAGCACCTTTACTACATGCTGCTTGGCTACTTTCTGGTTCAGTTGCTCTTTTTCTTTTACCACTCAGTCTTTTCGTGGCATATCAGATATGGCTGATGCAATGTACATTTAATACACGTACATCTCAAACTCATTAATAATTCATGAGGAAAACACAAAGGAAATCAGTACCGTGTCTGTGGTTTGGATATCGGAGGAAGAAATTACATAACTTAAGCAAACTTTTACCTCAATTTTCTCTTACAATACTGATTTGTTTGAGATGCTATATCAAACACTTGGAGGAGTGTTTCATCAGGATATCCAAACACTTCAAAGTTTGTTCAAAAACCTCGGCTTCGCCTCGGTTTTCAACAAACGTCTCGGTGTTTGGATATCCTGATGAAACACTCCTCCTCGTGTATGATATATTACATAAAGACCTCGGAAGTCTGCCAACTGAGAAATCTCGTTTTCAGAGCCTGCGATCCTTCTGTCCTACAGAATGTTCAAGGTTACTTGAAGTACAGGCTGCCCTAGCACTTGGCACTACACAAAAGGATTGCAGGCTCTGGTAACGAGATTCAATTGGGAAACCCAATGCGAGATTGTCAAATTTAACCAATTATTGTTAGAATATTCAACAGAGAGAGGTATCATCGGTTTCAAATTATGAAGCTTAACCATCTAATAAAACCATCCCACAAGCGGGATGTTAAACTTGAACACATAAAGGTAAAAATCCTATAGGGGTGTTGTGGTCAGGATATGAGAGGTGGCACATTTTTCCGGAGGGTTGTGATTAGGTTTAGGATTTCCGGGGGGTGTGATTACCGGGGGGTGGTATGGGGGTGAGGTTTCGTTTTAAAAGGTTGTCCAATCAGATGGTGGTTTTAATAGTGGTTAAGCTTCATAATTTGAAGGAAATGATAGCTCACAGAGAGACTAACAGAGCAGGTGAATTTAAATACTGCAGATATTTCAGTAGTCTCCCTAGCAGCCATTGTTAGGGTCGGTCCCAAACTCGCTCCCCACCAACACCTGCTCACTCGAGCAACACATTCCATTCCCACATCTGACCAATCAGAGCAAGCCTTCCAAAATCTGGAAAGCTGACCTTCACCTTGGCATGTCCTTGCCTCGGTATTTTGCGCATCTTTGTTTGCATGGACAGAAAGAACATAGTCAAAACATTATTCTTCGTAAATTTTGTACACAATGTTCTAAACTAAAGTTTTCAAAATATTAGCTTTCAATTAAAAAAACAACAACGCTTACCTCGTCGCTTGGCGAAAGGCTGGCATTTAATTTTAGCAGTGATCAATGCTGTAATCTCATTGGTTCATTGTACAAAGGGAATGGAATGTATTGCTCGAGTGAGCAGCCGTTGATGGGGAGCGAGTTTGGGACTGACCCTAACAATGGCTGCGAGGGAGACTAATATTTCAGCAGAGGATTTGTCAATTTTACTAATCATACAGCTTAAGTACTGTGGTTGAGGGCAGGCCACTACTGGCCGTGGATTTCAGTATATTTCAAGGGCATAGTGGCCAACAAGCAGGGCATCGACGGCCAGAGGCTGCTGGTGCCACCACTAAATTTGAGGCCTGTTACTCCGACGGTCTAACACCAGAGTCCAGATTATTTTACTCTGCCTAACCCCAGACTACTCTGACTAACACCAGACAATTTTACTCTAGCTACAGTAACACAAGACTGTTTTACTCTGCCTAACACCAGACTACTCTGGCTAACACCAGACAATTTTACTCTAGCTACAGTAACACAAGACTGTTTTACTCTGCCTAACACCAGACTATTCTGGCTAACACCAGACTATTTTACTCTAGCTACAGTAACACAAGACTGTTTTACTCTGGCTAACACCAGACTATTTTACTCTAGCTAACACCACTAGGCTATCTTACTCTGTCTAACATCAGACCCTCGGTACCTACAGTATGAGTATACAAGCACAATGCAATACCTTCGGTCAATCTCGCTCGACCTCCTGTAGGTTGACAGAGTACAGTTGAACAACTGACACAGAGTACAACAGTTTGTGCATGGCTAAAAACAGTAGTGATCTTGTAACAACCTAGTAAAAGAAAACAAATATTTGAATTTGAACTTAATACATCCAACAATTAACAAAAATCATTGTATTTCACCAACCATCTAGTAACCAACAGACAAACCAGTCATCCAACCAACCACCCAACCATCCAATAATCAACTAACCAACCAACCAACCATGCATCCACACAACCAACCATGCATCCAACCAACCAACCATGCATCCAACCAACCAACCATGCATCCAACCAACCATGCATCCAACCATGCATCCATCCAACCATCCATGCATCCAACCAACCAACCATGCATCCAACCAACCAACTATGCATCCAACCAACCACCCATGCAACCATCCAACCAACCAAGCATCCATCCAACCAACCAATCATGCATCCAACCAACCAACCAACCATGCATCCAACCATCCAACCAACCAGGGTCTGAAATTTACATTTTTTTTCAGTATCCCATGGGATACCAGGGTTCAAAGTTTTAGCATCCCCCCTAAGAATCCAGTATCCCACTTCTGGATACTAGTTACCATAATTTTTAGTATCCCACCTATTTGTCAGGGTGACTGTACATCACAAGAAATATATTAAGAAAACTGAGTCTGTATATGGAAGTTTGTGCATCCATCTTTTACAAACTCCAAGTCCTTATCACACCAAGTAGGATATGCCAAGCAAATTTCACAGAACATCTTATCGTCTGTCAACTTGACCCAGGGAAAAACTTTTTTCCAACTTGCGGAAAATTTACGATGACGCTTTTGAAGTTCATATTTACGTCTATGATCAGCTTGGCGCTTTTCTTTACGTCTACGAACATTTTCTGTAAATCGTTGATCAGTTTGCTGTTCACGTACCTCTTCGTCTCTGACGACTACGACGTCTTCTACCTCTTCATCGACTACATTCACCACAACGTCTTCTACAGGAGCTGATTCCGCAGGAGTTTTTGTTTTTTTAATTAGATATTTTAGCATATTCACCGAAATTATTTTAATAAAAAAACCCAACACTACTTATAAATTAATATTCAAACATCCCCATGAAGGCCTTCGGGTAGCAAGCTGACAACCATCCCCGCGAAGGTCCTGGGGACGAGATTGACAAATATCAACGACGCTATCACTCAATTTCCAAGATGGCGGCTTATATAGATCAGTGGTGCTAACAAAGCTATCAGGAGACCAACGGAGGCCTTTCCTGCTATCCCGATTTTTGAAATTTCGTGGTATCCCGTCGGGATACAAGTAAAACAGAAGTTAGTATCCAAAACGAAATTTTAGTATCCCGGGGATATCGGGATACCGCAAATTTCAGACCCTGCCAACCATGCATCCAACCAACCATGCATCCAATGAACCAACCAACCACGTATCTAGCCAACCATGCATCCAACCATCCAACCAACCATGCATCCAACGAACCATGTATCTAACCAACCAACCAACCATGCATCCAATCAACCAACCATGCATCCAACCAACCAGCCATGCATCCAGTCAACCAACCATCCAACAAACCATCCATCCAGTCAACTAGAGCTGTGCCCGATTAATCGATTAATCGACTCTTTTTCAGCAATCGATTAATCGTTAACAGCAATCGAATCATCAACAAAAGTCAACAGCATGATACTAAAATGAGTTTTTGTTAAAAAGTTGTGGAAATACTGTATGAGATGGCATTGTGACATTCACCCTGTTAAAAACAGCTATATTGCGTATCAAATATCGAACGCGACTTGTTTCTTAAAAGCACACCTTTATTTGAAGGGACAAACAATGGCAACACGTGTTGATTTTTTAATACGATTAATCGATTATTATCAATGATTAATCGATTACGAATATGGACCAATGGGCACAGCTCTACAGTCAACCAACCAACCTTTCATCCATCCATCCATCCATCCAACCATCCAGTCAACCAACCAACCAGTCAACCATCCAAACCAACCAGCCAGCCAGCCCAACCAACCATTCAAATTTTTGGTATTGTTGATCTCAGAAAAACATGAAATTAAGTTTGTGCTTAGTTACCAGGGCACTTAACATCCATGAAGTAAGAATTGGGTGATTGCACAAGACGTTTTAATTTGTGTTTCCTCTTTTCCTCTTCAGCAGTGGGATGAAGCAAATCTTTATACAACTGCAAAGAAAAACAACACAACTGATCAGAGGCCTTAATTATTATTAGTTTATTCATCCATAAATTATCTTTGATGTGGGGACATGTGCCCACGGTTAATATAATAGGTTATTGACCTTGCATATTAAATTACCTACTATATCGCTTTGAAACTACGTCTAGAATACTATTTTTTTTGGTAAATGACGACAAATACCTCTGTATCATGAATAAACTAAATCAGTTAATTACCTCAAAGTCAGTAACTAAGCTAAGGTTAGTTACCTCCTTCTCCGTAATTAACTCTAATTTGGTTTGCATCACTGCCTGCTCCAGAAGTCTGTGGGGAAAGTTGAGAGAGCTGCTTCTAATATTAACCTGCTGTGTCTTCACTCATGGCAAAATGTACAACGCTTACTACGATTTTCAGTTGAGCTTGGACACTGGAAGTTTTATTGAAAAGTTTGCTCGTTTCACAATTTGACAGGTTTCCATGGGAAATTTGAATGTTTGCACATTTTGACCAATAGAAATAATTACAGTAAGGTGTTGCCCAAACTTTTAAATTTGCCCATGACAACATTCAAATTCTCACATGATGTTTTGAATTTCCCTTGGCAACTTGTGCATTTCAACGATCAAACTTTTAAATAAAACTGCTGTATCTCCAAGCTCAACTGAAAATCGCAGTAATGTGCACAGTGCAATACATTATGCCAGTGAGTGCTGGCCACTTAGCAAGGAGGACCTGTGGAGCAAGGACAGGTGGATCTGTGGAGTCATGGCAACCGACCAGGTCAGCACAACCACCCTGTATGAACATCATGGATTTCTAGTTTAGATAAAGTTGTGTGAAGCAATCGTCTGAGGTGGTTTGGGCACATAGAATGTAGCAATGGTAAGCTAGATAATGAGCCGTAGTAAATCAGATACAGCTTGGATGCGAATGCTGTATCTTTCTTAAAATACAAATGCATCTAAGTAATCAAGTTCACCAACTATTTTGGGGATACGGTCTGTTTTGGCTGAGAAAATCGAAGCTAAAGTTTATGTAAATCAGGACGATGCTGTATCCGATTTACAACCACTGCTACAGTATTGATTTCTTTTGAATTTTCATCTTGAATTATTAATGAGTATTTTAAGTGCAATGTGCACTTGTGTTGCTGGTATAAGTTAGTTTACTTATTCAACATGACAATTCTCAAGAAAATATGTTATTTCTTTGGCAAGAAAAAGACGAACAAAGAACAAGAGCCAAACACCTTTTATTTATCAGGGATAATGAACCAAATATTAACTGCGTGTCACAAGCGAAACTGTGATAATAAAGGCTTATTAACCGAGTTTGAGGTCTGTACAGGAAAGTATTTGCCTGAGGTTTTCATACAGACCGAGCAACGAAGGAGCGAGGTTTGTGCGAGAGAAACCAAGGGCAAATACTTTCCCATACAGACCGAGAAAATGAGGTTAATAAGCCTTTTATTATATGGATTTTGGTTTGTTTTCTTATCTGTTTTTAGTTCTACGTTTGTCTTGACGAGGTGTCACTGTTCACCTTAGTTCTTACTTTTAAGCTTGTTCGTTTCGCTTCATGTTTACACCTGTTAGGCTTTTATTTTTCTCGTTTTTAAATAAGAAGTTTTTATAAAAAGTAATTATATATGTTAGTATACGTTTCAAGACGTATTATTGTTCAAAATTTTCCAACGAATATATCTAATTCACTTTTATTTTCATTCAAATCAACTCAGTAATTTTCCCGCCAAAACTTGCAGGTCATTAAAAAGGAAGTAATGCCCTCTCGCAGTGCCGAGAGGGCATTACGGCTTTTTCCGGACCTCTCAGCAACCAATCAGCGTGCGCCGTTTGGCGTAATGACCCAAAAACAAGCCCAGCCATATAATAACATTGTATAATAGATAACAATTAGTAAATGTGTCTTTTGCATAATAGTAAGACATTCATTAAAAGTTCCAATTCTGTCCCGCAAGTGAGACATCCAATTTTTCCCAAACTGAATGTCTGCAACAATTATAATAATTTATAAGATGCTCTATAAATTTATAAGACATTCAGTTATATCAAACTGAACATCTGCAACATTTTCCAAAACAAAAAAAGTCGATTTCACTCGCTTTTTTTTTTTTTGAGAAAAAAAATTTACCGGTCATGCATGCCACTGAATTTATCAGACAAACCGGATAATTTTACCGGTCAATGACTGGTGACCAGCACTAATTTGGAGGCTTGTGGTGAGATACCATTAATTTTACTCTGTCTAACACCAGACTATTTTACTGTGTCTAACACCAGACTATTTTACTCTGTCTAACACCAGACTATTTTACTCTGTCTAACACCAGACTATTTTACTCTGTCTAACACCAGATTATTTTACTCTGTCTAACACCAGACTATTTTACTGTGTCTAACACCAGACTATTTTACTCTGTCTAACACCAGACTATTTTACTGTGTCTAACACCAGACTATTTTACTGTGTCTAACACCAGACTATTTTACTGTGTCTAACACCAGACTATTTTACTGTGTCTAACACCAGACTATTTTACTGTGTCTAACACCAGACTATTTTACTCTGTCTAACACCAGACTATTTTAATCTGTCTAAAACCAGACTATTTTCCTCATTACAGTCAAACTGGATGTTCTCTTGCGTGCAACATTGCAATATTGATGAACAACATTGCAATTTTCATTGGCTATTTGCCCAGGTCAATTTGCAATGATCATTCACAAGTTGATAGTTATTTTGTGTTGACGCTGGAATCACTACAAACATTTATTCTCAAACTGCTTTGAAGAATATTCCAACTTCCAAGTTTAAATACAATATCTGAAGAAACTGCAAGATTTTTTGTTGGTCACCTTACAAAGACCTACTGGCAATAACTTCAGCGAGTAAACCTTGTGACTATTCCATTGTTTCTCACACTTTATAATAACAGACCTGCCAACTTTACCAAACACTAAATCTGGAGATTTTGAAATATAATGATAAAAAACCTGGAGATTGACAGCCAAACCTGGAGATTACTGCATGCGATCTTTGTCACCACTTAATTGCACCATTTTGATTTTGACAACTCCGAACTTTTTTACTTTTATCACCCGCTGACCAAACAGTGTCAAGCATTGCAGGCATTACTGATAATGATTAAGACTGTATTCAGGAGCTCTGTGCCTTGGCTAAAGTGCTATTGATGCTTTTCTTTAGTTTATGTTTTATTTTTCAGAGTATTTATATTGGCATTTTTAAGAATTCTCGCTTGCCGTGAGAAGTGGCAGACATACCAGGTGACCGGGAGAAGTTGTCTGATACCGGGAGTCTCGCAGTCAAACCGTGAGAGTTGGCAGGTCTGTAATAATTGCACTCGCTTGTAAATTGCTTCCGATCTGCAAGGAACCAAATTTCTGAACGCTTTAGGTAAATGTAAATGTTCCTCTGTAGCGATATTTATGTAACATCCAGACTCAATTCACTCAAAGCTAAAATTATTTGATCATCTTTCTTGGATGTGCTTCAATGATGGAATAGCACAGTTTACTCCATGAAGTTATTGTCCGTAGTACTTTGTCAGGTAATCAACAAAAAAGCTTGAATAAGCTATCTTGCAGTTTCTTGCAGATATTGTATTAAATCTTGGAATATTTTTCAAGGCAGTTTGGTGAATAAATAGTCTGTAGCGATTCTGGCATCAACACAAAATAACTGTCAACTTGTGAATAATGATTGCAAATTGACTCAGGCAAATAGCCAATGAAAATTGCAATGTTGTTCGTCAATATTGCAATGTTGCATGTAAGAGAACACCCAGTTTGACTGTAAATAGAAAACCCTCAGCCATCCTAGGCAGCAAGTCAAGCAGTTATTCTTTTAGTTGAGCGAAATTTGAATGTTGCTAAGTTACAACAATTTTAAGTCTCAGTGATGAAAATTTCTTACAAAGCTGAGCAAAGCTTAAATATCTGGCATTCCAAACAATGTATTTCTGACAACACAATGAGAAATTTGATAAAAATTTTCAAAAAAATTTGAACGTCGAAAGGCAATGATCACATTTTAAGAATCAAGTAATCAATAATTAAAGAAAAAAATTAATTATTAAATAATAATATATATATATAAATTTTCTCAGAAAATTATGACACCATAGAAAGAACAGTTACACACAATCACAAACTACCAAAAGAAAATGTAATTTCAAAATCCGGAACACAAATCCAAAAGAGTCTTCAAACAACATTGCTACACGTGGTCAGACATGGCTAAGAATTGCTTGAAAAATGAACATTTGCTTGACGTAGAAACGTTATTAAAAGGCATTTCAAAAGCCAGATCTACTAAGAAACACTTTGGGAAACTCTATAGAAATAAATGTCAGATAAAACGAAGTTTTTTGGAAGAGAAAGTGATCCTATGTACAGTAAATACATGTATCTCATTACTTGACGATGTTCAGACGTGATCGGGCAAGCTTTTAAAAAACGCATTTTTAGACCAAAAATTGCTCCGATCTCCCTCTCACCGGATAAATGAAATACTTAGAGTCCTTCGTCAGTCAAAAATGGTTAAATTAAGCAAAAAATGGGGTTAAAAACGGAAAAATTAAGCGACAACTTACAGGCATCGTGGGACCTTCTTGTTGATCGCAGCAAAAAGAACGAGTAGAATGCGCATGTGCGGAGATATACAAAGCGGGGGCGCCTCTTTGGTTTGGAAGGGGCCTTGATTGCGCCATCGCCTGGCAATCGTTTTACCGGAAAAAAATGGCAAAGTGGTGAAACTAGCGCACTTTTTTTCGTATGATAGGTTTTTTTGCAATAATTTTAAAATATTTTTTGTATCTATGAAACAAAAATTAACTTGTCTTATTTGAAAGAACACTTAAAATGATAGAGTAACAACTTTTGCAGTTTTTCGTTTCCTTGCTTAGTGCTTCGTTGTTGAGATATTTCAGTTTCTTTGGTATGTAAATTATACATCTTGATGTCACATGTGCTGATGTGCTGATGTGCATATTAAATGTGTTATCAGAGAAGGTTATATATCTTTGCTATTATCAAATATAATCACTTGAAATTCTACATGTATGTTTGGTGTTGGGGGAGAAACACATTCACATGCTTCCTTTGAATTAATTTGGTTTGATATAATAGCAAAAATGGACATGTTTGGATATCAATATGGGATTGGTTACCTATGGATAATGATGGATACCTATGGATAACAATGGATACCTATGGATAACAATGGATATCTATGGATAACAATGGATATCTATGGATAACAATGGATAGCTGTGGATAACAATGGGCACCTAGCTATGGGTAACAATGGATACCTATGGATAACAATAGATCACAACGGATGCCTATGGATAATAATGGATACCTATGGAGACAATGGATAACAATGGATAACGATGGATACCTATGGATACCTATGGATGGATAGCAATGGATACCTATGCTATCAAATGATACTTATGGATACCAATGGATAATGAATGATGATAAATCCCCATGGATATCAATGTATACATATACTTAGCAGCAGGTTAGCAGCAGGGAATTTATGTCTGCGCTGTTAAAAAATATCACGTTCTTCTGATAGGTGAAAGAAGACATTTTAGCCAGGAAGGCAGGCGCGCAACTAGGGGGGTTGGGGGGGGTTGCAACCCCTGCCCTTTTTATGAGACCTCTAATACTTGGTTAGACATTAGATAAACAGATAATTAATCGTCTGTTGTAGTACGCAATACAATTCTCCGCAAATCTGGCGAGACTCAGAGGCTTGGCTGAATATAATTATGATAAATTTTAAATAATGCGAGACCAAAATAAAAATAAAATAAATATCGAAGACGAAGTGATGGTACGAAGAAGCCGCATTGGAGTCAAATTGACAGCGAATGTTTGATCGACTATAAACTCAAAATTTGCCTTCTTCCCCAAATTTAAATGCTGGTGTCCTTTTATTCCATTACTGCTTTTGATATCTGAGAGGTATTTCGTAATGGGAAAATTGGGGAAAGTGTCAAAGTGGGTAAATTATGTATTTATTCCTTTCATCCGACGACTTGTTTCACTGGTTAGTGCTGTCTTTAAAACGTACTCAGATTCTGTCTTATGTCGAGCAAGGCCTCTTAACTGCCACAATGTTGTGCTAAATCAATGTTGTGCTAAATTTATGTATAATTCCGTTCGTACATAGAAATATATAAATAAGCATAAGCATAAGCGTATGGGCCCGGTGTCAAGCGAAATTTATGACCTCTGCGAAATACCTGACCAAGCGTGACGGGTCATGTATTTCGCGCGTGTAGGCGCGAAATACATGACCGCTTGCTAAATATCTGAGGCCTGGGTCGAACCATAATGGCCGTCGAAGGAAACGAATTATCTAATGTTTATATAATATAAGATGTTTATAATGTATCGCATCCACCTCCGAAACTGGATTTAATTTGATATTGATGAAGGACGATGGAAGGCACACCTTATCAGCCGAAAACAAGCCAAGGAACTATCTGCTCTCCGCGAGATTTCGCCACATTCAGAAAGATTTCAGTGGTTTAGCTTCTTCCTTGACAGAAATTCATGATAGATTGGTAGGAACGTTTAATTTGCTGTGGAAGTATTCATCAAGGCCATGAATATCTTATATTTGCAACGAGACTGTCAAGACATACTGTATATTGTCATATTTTTTTTTCACCCACAGTATTTGTCAGTATATCACCTATTCACCTACTGCAGTACATGTTCTTTCAATCATGATACAGTAGATCCTTGATACCAACACAACAACTATGTGTTATGAAATAATACACATCTCTCCTTGGATCAGTTGAGTGTAAACTGTAATGGATTATGACCAATGAAATTTATAACGCCATAAACAGCATGAGACACTCTGAATTCAGAGTGAAGACAGCTTTGCCCCATAATAAAGAGTCATGGTGATTCATCATTCACACATGTTTTATAAACAGTTGTGCAAAACAACAACCACATACATAATCGGAAAAGTGGTAGTAATTTGTATTTTAAATAATAAAATTATTTTCTGCTTTTTTCAATAATTACTATGAAAAACCAAAAGTAGCCTCCCTTCTTATCACAAAAAACCTTCTTTTGTGATAATAATTTCTAGTAGAATTATAGTTTTAGGTGTAGGGTTGGTTAGACAAGACAATTTTTATTTAGTACCATATTTACATAACATATATAGGGAGTAGGTACAGTATATACAATGATGAGCAAATGTAGCTCTCCACGTGCTCCTAGACCAGGCACTTTGTTATTTTACTCTGTAAAATGCAAGATGGTTTTACTATTTAAGAGAGAGCCTTTAGGAGTCCAAAGGGTTAATAAGTTCTGTTCAAGCACAAAAAAAGAAGTTCCTAAATTTGTAATTATAGTGTTATATCATACTGTAAGTAGTGTTATATAAATGTTGTAATATATAAAATAGTATTATATACATTAGTGACTTAGTGTTGTAATTACAATATAAGCTGAGAAAGATCATTATAATATAAATATATCCTGTAGCTTTGAAAGCCACATTCAAGAAAGCTTATAGAAATCTTAATGCTGGTGCCAGTTGTTCAAAGGTTGATTAGAGCTAATACTGGGTGAAATGTTTTATTTCAGTCCATTCCGACAAATGTTATTCCGACGTAGTGTTATAATTTCAAACTTCACTAGCTTGCACACAGGATTTACTTTGTACATGATTTCCGAAATAGCTGTGTAGGCTAAAAGTTCACTTGATAAAAAACCTTTACCACTTATCAATTATTATGTAGTTGCCCTGACAAGAAGTAGCTTAACTTTCCTAAGCAAGTCCAGAGAATTGCTCTCAATATTTAAATAATCCAGGATTAACCTAATTTACTTTTGAATAACTGGGCCCAACTGTATAATTAAATAAATGACTGTTAACAATAAACGTTTTGGGAAAGGGCAGTTGAAAGTCAACACCAATGGAGCTACCATGAAGAAATTGACCACGTCAGTCACAACCAAGCCAGTCTTCATTGTCATCTTTCCTGCAGATTTTGCATACAGCTGTATTTCTTCCATTGCAACAAAAAAAAGAATTGCATGTACATGTAGTATGCTGCAAATATTGTTCAATTTAAGACTTTAGTGGTTTATTTTTCCCTCGTTACTGATGCTTATTTGGTATATTGTGGAATGCAGTTTGATCCTAAAAATATATACTTCTGTGGAGGGTAAAACAGAATCTCACAGTTGGAAATTAACAATGTAACAAAGAAAAACTATTCTGGCAGTTGATGGCATAACAACAACATTTTGCAATGGTTGCAAATTGACTATTACACTTAAATTAATTAAAGGACATCTTGCACAGAAGCCTATAACAAAACCAATAACACTTTTAATACGTAAACCAACAATGTTTATAGTGCAAGTGAATTATTTCTTTACACATGTTTGTTCCTAAAAATAATACACTAGTATCGAGACAATCTTTATAAATAATTATAGTATGAATACAACAGTCTGATCCTCAGGTTATCTGAGCCGAGTTCTACGTACCTTATATTTACAGATTTTCGATGGAGGCTTGATCGCTGCAACGCCAACACAGTCGGTGATAGTGTCAGTTGTTGAATTAGCCATTTGTTGACAAAATATCAGCGAAAAACGAGAGTAAGGAAGGTTGTAAACGACTGTAGAAATACAGCTGGAACAGTTGCGAAATATATGAGCCAAAGTCTATCATGCGCATCATCTGCGCATGTGCAAAACCATAATAGTCATGTATTTCGCAGGTCACAAATTTCGCGTTACACCGGGGGCGGGGGGGGGGGGGGGGCTGCAGCCCCCCCAAATTTTGGGAATCTTAGATTTTTTGGGCCTTTGCCCAAATTTATCTTGGCAAGATAAATTTGGGCAAAGGGTTTTTGAAAGTTTCCATTTTTCCAAAAGATAAATATTATTGATAATCAATAAGGTGAGACATTTTTATAACTCCCCTTTGTTTATGTCTATTAAAACGGAATAAATTACCTTAATGTTAGTTAGTCACTATATAGCTTTATTTTTGTCAGAGTTTTGAAATTTTTCAATGTCCGAATGGTCTCCATTCATGTCCTTACTGAACCGTGCTTTGTTGTCAATTCTGCCGCGTTGGTACGGTGCCAGATTGTCAAATGCCAAAGGACGCAATCACGCATTTCCCCCCATCTTCTTATGCTGTTGACCAATTGTCATGAATTACAAAGAGTTACTGCTTAGCGAGTTGAAAATTAAAAGTTTCTAAAACGCAACATGCACAGCACTTAATGACCTTTTAAAAGTTATTAAATTAAAACTTGTATGAGTTGTATCGAAAAACGAAAGGTCGCACTGGAGAATAAATTAGTAGATTTGAGTCGCGTGCTAGGCAACATGTTTTTCAGCACGTTAATAGTGCATCGTATGAGCATCGTTTGTTTTCTATTGTTTCGTAAAAATTTGGGCAACTTGCGAGATTTTTTTGGGCAAATGGTTCAACGCCCCCCCTGGAAAAAAATGCCCATACGCCTATGTAAATAAGTCAATTCCCATTATAGCAAAGCATCATGGGAAATGTGGTAGGCTTCACTCTTGCAGGCGAAATGGCCGCCGCGAAGCGAGCATTTTGCTTGTGAGAAGAATGGATTCTTTTAAGCACATTTTTTGTAGCGCAGGAGAATTTCGAAAAGGGCAATGTATTTGTGGGACTATAAAGAACGTTGTGTGCCAAAGACAGCGAAATCAGAGCAGAAATGGACGAGAAAATTGCTATAGAGCTATTGAAGGAGTGAAGAATATGCGAGTAAATACGTTCCAGAAGGGAGGTTCTCCCCGACGTTTTCAGGTGAGTAAGCTTAGTGAACATAGGACAGCTCATCATTTTGCCTCACAGATATGTGTGTGTTGTTGTTCTATCGCGATCTCGTATTTTCTGAATTACCAAGTGTTCTGTAATGATTTTTTCGTTTGTTGAAATTGACAACTTTTGGCGATGATGTCTGTCATTCGTTCGATTAAGCATGTCCTCAGAAGACAATGTTTTTAAAGAGTCTTCAAACTTTTTCGCGCGGAAACAACCCGGTTTTATCGGCACTGGCACTGGCACTTTGTAAAAACACCAAGAAGAAAGCATTGGGCTATTCCATTTAATACCCGTACCCCCCCCTATCGAGGACAAGGGTTTATCTATACCCCTGAAGAATTCCTATCTTACAACAGCCCCCCTGAGGAATTCGATTTTTACAACAGCTACCCCTGAGGAATTCCTGTCTTACAGCTATTACCCCTGAAGAAATTGATTGTTACCCCTGAAGAATTCAATTTTTTTCACTCGATCCCTGAAGAATTCCTAGTCAAACAGTCCCTACCCCTGAAGAATTCCAAGGCAAAATAGCCCTTACCCCTGAAGAATTCCAGTGTCCTCGATAGGGGGGGTACGGGTATTAAATGGAATAGCCCATTTCTGCCTGGGTTTCTACTGTTGTTTTTGATTTCTATTCTGTTTCCTTTGTTTTGGTCGGTTCATATCCTGTCAAATAAACCAGTAGGTTCTAGAACTATTGTAGGCTGTAAATATATGTTCATAACTATAAATTTGTTTAAAACGTTGAAGATTTGCCGAGTTTTGTTGCTGTGTTGTAGGCAACAAGCTTTGTAAAACACAGGGGTGGTGCCAGAGGCAGGCAGGGGTGCTACACCCCCTGTTGGGGAACCATAGCCCCCACCCCTAGGCCCCATCGGGGAAAACTTACCAAGTTGTCAGGGAATCTGGAAGGAAAATTGTATTTTTGTCAATGGGCAAAGAACTTTTTAACTGATTAAGCCAGACAAGTAATTAATGCTTTTGTGAAATAAAACTCCAAATCCCCCTACTAGCCCCCCTGTTAGGGACCTTAGCCCCTGTGTCGGGGAATTCTTGGCACCACCCCTGGTAAAACAGTGACTTGAAAATTATAATTTAGGCTATAGATAGTCTATAAACTCTGTACAACATTCTTTAATCAGATTTTTCTCAGTGTTCTCTCCATAGATAATATAGACTGTAGACAAATTTTAGTAGTAGTTTTATAAATCTTGATAATTAATATTAAAATTTTTAGGTAGGTACTGTATATAAATCTGTAAATAGTGAATTGTAAAATATATAATTATATAACTCATATATAACTGTAAATAGGAAATAGGTTTTAGTATTAATTTATAAAATGGATAATGAACCATGTACTTCAATGGAATCAGACAAAGAATTGACAACTTTAGGAGCCAAAGGAACTACATCTTCAGAAAGGAAGAGAAAAGGAGGTGGAACATCTTACTGTATTCCTACATGTACATGATAGCAACACAAAACGAAATCCAGAACTTTCATTTTACCAATTTCCAACTGACAGAAAAAAATTCCAACTGAGAAAGATCATTGTGGTTGCTCCATTGAAGTACATGGTTCATTATCCATTTTATAAATTAATACTAAAACCTATTTCCTATTTACAGATATATATATATGAGTTATTGATAAGCTTTTATGTAATTATATATTTTATAATTTACTATTTACAGATTTACACTGTATGTACAGTATCTACAGAGTTTATAGACTATCTACCGCCTTAAATTATAATTTCCAAGTCACTGTTTTACCAGGGGTGGTGCCAAGAATTCCCCGACACAGTGGCTAGCAGGGGGATCTGGGGGGATGTTCTCCAGAAAATTTTCAAAATTTGAATGTCTAGAATAGTTTCTCAGGGTGAAATTATCTGTGTTTCTACACAAGTTTTATTTCAATTCACTATTAAAGTATTACCATAGCTGACCGGGTAAGCGGCCTCCCCAGCACCTCCACAGTACACTGGGAAACTGATTTCCCAGTGTACCAAGGAGGCACTGGGAACGAGGATGGCACCCTCCCCCACAATGTTTAAATTTTTGTTAAAGGTAGGCGCTTACATCTTACATGAGCAGTGGGTGCTTACATGAGCAAAATGTGCCTTATGTGAAAAACCGATTTTACATGTTTTAAGTCAACACAACACTCTGAAATATATATGAAAACAAACAAAACCATTTTAATACTCTTAATTATTAATATATTGAAACAAACAAAACTATATTACAAAATATGAATTTAAAAATATGTGTTTATATGGTATAAAAGTCTATAATAGATCATGTTCATCAAAGCCTGAATCTGAGTCCAAGTCAAACAATATGTCCCCAAGTTCTCCAGGTAGGTCACCTTTGTCTAATGCAGGAAAGTTGTCTGAAACGAGATCATCTTCAGTCCCTTTGTGAAGATGTGGTCAGTTGTACTGAGAGAATGTTTAAAAATAGCCTGGAAAGTTATTTTTTCCTTAAACAGGGGGGGTGGGTGCTTGCTTCAAATGGGCACTTACCTGGTCAACTATGGTAATTACTTGTCTGGCTTAATCAGTTAAAAAGTTCTTTGCCAATTGACAAAAATACAATTTTCCTTTCAGATTCCCTGACAACTTGGTAAGTTTCCCCCGATGGGGCCTGGGGGGGCTATGGTTCCCCAACAGGGGTGTAACACCCCTGCCCCCCTGGCACCACCCCTTGTGTTTTACAAAGCTTGTTGCCTACAACACAGCAACAAAACTCGGTAAATTTTCAACGTTTTAAACGAATTTATAGTTATGAATATATATTTACAGCCTATAATAGTTCTAGAACCTACTGGTTTATTTGACAGGATATGAACCGACCACAACAAAGGAAACAGAATAGAAATAAAAAAACAACAGTAGAAACCCAGGCAAAAGTGCTTTCTTCGCTTTCTTCTTGGTGTTTTTACAAAGTGCCAGTGCCAGTGCCGATAAAACCGGGTTGTTTCCGCGCCAAAAAGTTTGAAGACTCTTTAAAAACATTGTCTTCAGAGGGGACATGCTTAATCGAACGAATGACAGACATCGTCGCCAAAAGTTGTCAATTTCAACAAACGAAAAAATCATTACAGAACACTTGGTAATTCAGAAAATACGAGATCGCGATAGAACAACAACACACACATGTCTGTGAGGCAAAATGATGAGCTGTCCTATGTTCACTAAGCTTACTCACCTGAAAACGTCGGGGAGAACCTCCCTTCTGGAATGTATTTACTCGCATATTCTTCACTCCTTCAATAGCTCTATAGCAATTTTCTCGTCCATTTCTGCTCTGATTTCGCTGTCTTTGGCACACAACATTCTTTATAGTCCCACAAATACATTGCCCTTTTCGAAATTCTCCTGCGCTACAAAAAATGTGCTTAAAAGAATCCATTCTTCTCACAAGCAAAATGCTCGCTTCGCGGCGGCCATTTCGCCTGCAAGTGAAGCCTAGCACATTTCCCATGATGCTTTGCTATAATGGGAATTGTCTATTTCATTGCGGCGAGTGGCGACGACATGCAAATCAGCAAATATTGTCAATTTCTGCAAAATCTCCCCTATTGCTCCAAAGATTTTTACCGATTGTCATTCTTTAGTTGATTTTCTTAAATTTTAACGACACTTTTTTGTTTTAAAAATTGTAGAAATGGGGGCTTTGAGCTCAATTAAACTGCGTGCATTTGAAGCCACCGCATGTTGACCACAACGTACTCAACCCGTTGTCACCCAATTTAATATCGTATTCGTACGATTCACTAAAATATCTTTCTATTTGTTCACGTTGTGGGAGGCTGCTTCTGACTGTTCTTTTCTTTTATGTGCATATAAATTAGCCCTTATGAACTCGTTTTCATGCACGAAATTCAAAATAATTTTTACTTCAAAACGAGTAAATTTATATAAAGGGCTGATTTAATTATATGTACATAAAAGAATATTAATTAATTGGCAGCCATTTATGAATAAGGTTAGTAGCTACGACAAATTTCACAAAACAAGAAAAAAATCGACGCGATTTTTGGCACTTTCAAGTGCTTTTCGGGGGAGCTTACGCACTTCGGAATTCGACTCCCCGCTGATCAAGCGTTGACAATATAGGAACTAGGAAGACTTCCTGTTGAGCGTTGTGTTACACCATTACAAGCAAGACGTCGTTTCTCCAACGCGCACAAAGAACATCTTTGAATCAAGGTAAGATTAGCTTGGTTTAATACCATTTATCTTGTAACGTAGCTTAACTTTTTATTCAAATAATCCTTTATTCTTAGCCATTTCAATTGCAAGGGCGAAAACAATTTGTTAGCTTCGGTAACAGTTTGCGTATTAAAGACGAAGCGGAAGATGTTTCTTAATAAACCACGAGGTTCAATTTTCTTTGTTGTGCCTTAACATCTATTCTTTCTTTCCCTTTCTTATCAAATACAATCTCCTATATATACTATACTATACTGTACTGTATTTATATATACTGTAATATAGCTTATAGTATAATATTAACTATGTATGGCAACGGGATTTCAAAATTTATTATATTATATTAGCTTTGTCATCTATAACCTTAACAATTGTTTATATACATGTATTATTGTTTTCATAACATATTTATAATGTTTTTAGCATATTTTAAAATCATTCATATTTTAGCAGAAAGTTTTGATAAACATCCATACAGTAGATCACGATAATGACAAATATTAATTTGTTGTTCTTTCTGGGGATGTATCTGCAATAGGTACACGGTGTCCCAAAAAATTGCCCCCCATCCGTTTTTGTACTGCATCTTCTTTAATTTGGGTACAAGAAGTAAATTTTTATATCACCCGAAAGACCATCACTCCTTCTTTGTTCATGTCTGAAATTTTCAGAGCTAAATAGTTATCTACTCGCTTCCTGGAGTCATTTAAAGAGGCAACATCAAAATTTAAAACTTGTCCAAATTATGCAAATTATCTATGCTACCTACAGATTTGGAAAAATACAGGGTGTTCCAAACGAATGTCGCCCATCCCGTTTTTGACCACAGCTTTGTTTGAGTGCGGAATACAAGTTTGAATACATATGCATGTGAAAACTGACCACAGGGGACTAAAGTTTGATTCCAAATCAAAGCAATGCGGCATCAAATCATGTGGGGTTCCTTGGGGGTAATAACAATGCTCATGAGAGTTCCATGCACATGTTTGCCATGTAGGCAAAAGTGCACTTTACTTCATCCGTCTTACGATGGTTGGATAACAATTCACTCTCGGGAAAGAGCATTCATGGTACTTTCCTATCATGAAACAAGAAGCCCAACAAGGACAAGGGAAGCCTTTAGGAGAAGATTTCCAAATCTTGACAATACATAATTTGGACAAGTTCAAATTTTGATGTTGCCTCTTTAAATGACTACAGGAAGCGAGTAGATAACTACTGTACTTAGGAGGATGGGCTTTCGGCATGATATAAAAATTTACTTCTTGTGCCATAATTAAAGAAGGTGCACCTCATAAATGGATTGGGGGGGGGGGGCATTTATTTGGGACTCCCTGCACATCAAGGCTGCATGTTAAAATATATTGCCCAGGTCAACAGGGAAATATCTAGATATTGCCCCAGTCGACAGGGCAATGTATAATAATTGATATATTTTTTAGAAAACCTCCTCAACTATTAAATAAGTCAGTTAATTATTTAGGCTTTTAGACAATTACAGCCCCTCAGGCTGTATTTGTCTGAAATTCGGTTCTTGGTAATTACTGTAACTCTTACTTAATAGTTAGTTTTATTTTGTCATAATTTAGATACGTAAAGCGTTTGTGATTTGAGTTATGTATCCTAATCAAGGGCAACCGCAAGCTTATCCACCTCAACCAGGTACAGTCAACTCTTGTGATAAGGACAATTGTTAATAACAAAAACTTGTTACTAACCTCTTGACAATGGCTTCCATAGTTCAGTGGTCAGGACTTGCCTGTTTTGCCAACCAACCAACCAACCAACCCACAAATCAATCAACCAACCAACTTCAACCAACTAACTAACCAACCAACCTACAAATCAATCAACCAACCTACAAATCAATCAACCAACCAACCAACTTCAACCAACTAACCAACCAACTAACCAACCAACCAACCAGCCAACCAATCAACCAACCCAACCAACTACCAACCAACCAATCAACCAACCAACCAATCAACCAACTAATTAATCAACCAACCAATTAACCAACCCACCAACCAACCCACTAACCAACCCACCAACCAACCAACCCACCCACCAACCAAACAACCCACCAACCAACCAACCAACCAATCAACTAACCAAGCACCCAATCAACCAACCAATCAACCAACCAACCCAGCCACCAACCAAACAACCCACCAACCAATCAACCAACCAACCAACTAACCAAGCGCCCAATCAACCAACCAATCAACCAACCAATCAACTAACCAATCAACCAACTAATCAACCAACCAACCAACCAACTAACCAACCAACTAATCAACCAACCAACCAACTAATCAACCAACCAACCAACTAACCAACCAACTAATCAACCAACCAACTAATCAACCAACCAATCAACCAACCAATCAACCAACCAATCAACCAACCAACCAACTAATCAACCAACCAACCAACCAACTAACCAACCAACTAATCAACCAACCAACCAATCAATCAATCAACCAACCAACTAACCAACCCACCAACCAACAAACCCACCCACCAACCAATCAATCAACCAACCAACCAACTAACCAAGCACCCAACCAACCACAATCCATCCAATGAACACTCACTCTGACATGTGTAAGTCTCGTGAGCTAGCCTGGTTTAGTGGGATGGCTCGTTTTCTTTTTAAACATCTCTAATAATAACCCGCTGGTAGAGGATTATGCAGTCTCTGAGTGCCCTCTTGTTACTGTATGTTTATAGGATTTGTTCAACCAGGATTTAGTGGTGGTAGTGTTAATCCTGGCCATGGATCTGCAGGACCTATGAATCCTAATATGCCTTTGGGTAAGATGCACAATAACATTATATGCACAATGTACAACATGAAGCTGAAGGTCTCACAATGTAACAAACCTGATTATTATGTTGTTTGAAGCTTTGCATGGCAAAATTGTATTTTACATAAGAAAGTTTGTAGTCTTACACCATGTTACAAAATACTGTAGATACCTAATTATTCTTTGTCGTTTTCCTAGGACCAGCACCTACTGCTCCGCCTGCCAGTTTATTTGATTCAGTGGCAGGTTATGAACAGACAGCATATGGTCAAGGTACGTATATGTTCAGATGTTGTGCTGCCAGGTTCTGCCCATGGTGGGCGGCAGCAGTGCCCGGCACTCACGCCAAAACGGACCCTTCCACCCGGCACTTGAAATATGCAATAAGAAAACTCCATGTGTTGTATTTTTTATATATCTTTTAATTAATATATATCATTTTGTATTTTTTTGTCCTTGGTGAATTTTTTTTTTATTGAAACAATATTATTTGGTGAAATTCAGCACCACAACGCACACAATATTAGCTACCAGACTTGTGATTCGGTGAAATACGATATTCCTTCAAAGCCAGATTGGATGTCTGATACTTGGGTAAGGCGCTAATCACTTCGCACTTTGTTTATTAATGCCTGTAAGATGATACACCAGCGTTGGTAGTCGTAGAACATACGCAGGAAACCTTGCCCTAGCTTTACGTAGAGAATTCATCATGCTGTATATTCTAGCATGCCCTAGCTAATAGTAATATTTAGTCTGACAAAATTGTGAGACACACGGGCCTGTAGGTACCCGGCACACACATGCTCCTGGGCAGAACCCTGGTGCTGTATTGTGTTGTGCTGCATTGTGTGGTGTTGTGTAATTGTGTTGTGTTGTGTTGTATTGTGCTGTGAACATTGTGTTGTGTTGTGTTGTGCTGTGTTGTGCTGTGCTGTGATGTGTTGTGTTGTGCTGTGTTGTGTTGTGCTGTGCTGTGCTGTGTTGCGCTGCGTTGCGTTGCATTGCGCTGCGCTGCGTTGCGTTGTGCTGTGTTGTGTTGTGCTGTGCTGTGTTGTGCTGTGTTTTGTTGTGCTGTGCTGTGTTGCGTTGCGTTGCATTGCGCTGCGCTGCGTTGCGTTGCGTTGCGTTGCGTTGCGCTGCGTTGCGTTGTGCTGTGTTGTGTTGTGCTGTGTTGTGTTGTGTTGTGTTGTGCTGTGCTGTGTTGTGCTGTGCTGTGTTGTGTTGTGTTGTGTTGTGTTGTGCTGTGTTGTGTTGCATTGTGTTGTGTTGTGCTGCATTGTGCTGTGTTGCATTGTGTTGCGCTGTGCTGTGTTGTGCTGTGTTGCGTTGTGTGTAATGTGTTACATTGTGCTGTGTTGTGTTGCATTGTGTTGTGCTGTGTTGTGCTGCATTGGTGCTGTGCTGTGTTGCATTGTGTTGTGCTGTGCTGTGCTGTTGTGTTGTGTTGCGTTGTGTTGCACTGTGTTATGTTGCATTGTATTGTGTTGTGCTGTATTGTGTTGTGTTGCACTGCATTGTGTTGTGCTGTGTTGTGTTGTGCTGTGTTGTATTGCGTTGTGTTGTATTGCGTTGTGTTGTATTGCGTTGTGCTGTGTTGTGTTGTGTTGCGCTGTGTTGTGTTATGTTGTGCTGTATTGCATTGTGTTGCATTGTGTTGCATTGTGTTGCGTTGCATTGTGTTGTGTTGTGCTGTGTTGTATTGTGTTGTGCTGTGTTGTGCTGTGTTGTGTTGTGCTGTTGTATTGTGTTTTATTTTGTTGTGTTGTGTTGCACTGCACTCTCCTACGCTGCATTGCCTAAAATAGATACAAAGTAATTTATATTTCTTTTCTTGTAGGTTATTTGCCTCCTCCCCCAGTTGTGCAAGCCATGCCTGAACAGCAAAGGCCAGATGAACATTTTGTTGCGTAAGGAGAAAAAGACAAAGTTCTGTTTCACACCGTCATCCCATGACTAAAAAGTTATATATCTTTGCTATTATCAAACCAAACTTAATTCGAAGGAAGCATGTTGGTGTGTTTCTGACACAACACTATAAACATGTAGAATTTTCAAGTGATTATATTTGATAATAGCAAAGATACATGTATATAACCTTCTCTGATAACTCATGCACATGTGATGTCAAAATGTTTAATTTACATATCAAACAAACTGAAATATCTCAACAACTAAGGAAATGAAAAACTGCAAAAGATGTTACTCTGTCATTTTAAGTGTTCTTTCAAATAAGACAATACTAAAAGTAATTGAAAAAATAAGTAATTGAAATATTATAATTATTATAAATAAGTTTTGTGGAAACACCACAATTGGCTGTTGCCAATTAGCTGTTGCCAATTAGCTTGTTGTTATTGCTCTGATGAAGGCCTGAGTCAACAGGCTGAAAGCTTAATAGCAAATAAATATTTTACATGGTGTTTCCACAAAACTTATGTATACTACTTTATCGCCATGAAAACTTTCAAAGAATTAATAATTGCAAAATTTTAGGGCTGCTTCCATCACTGCTGAAGAAGCGAAGGACTCTTTGCAAGACTTTGTTGCAGCAAATTGTTGCTATGGCAGCAGCCCAGCTAAAGAGATGACCATACACGATATAAAGCCTTCAAGTGCTTATCATGTGAGTAACAATGGACATTGGAAGAAAAACGATTCTATTCCAGATTACTAACTGTTGGTTGATGATGGTGGTTGTAGTGATAGTGGTTGGTAATGGTAGTGCTTGTAGTATTGATGGTGATTGTAGTTGTGGTGATGATGATGATGATGTTGGTAGTGGTAATGATGGTTATGATGGTGGTTGTGATAGTTATAATGGTAGTTGTAGTGATAGTGGTGGTAATGGTAGTTCTTGCAGTGGTGACGGTGATAATGATGGTGATTGTAGTGATAGTGGTAGTAAGTAGTGATGGTGATAGTGGTGGTGTTTATGATGGTGGTGGTAGTAGTTGTGATGGTGATAAGGATGGTGGTGGTGGTGATGGTATTGGTGGTGATGATGGTAGTGGTGGTGGTAATGATGGTGGTGATGATGATGGTAGTAATAATGATGATGATGGTGATGATGGTGGTGATGATGATGGTAGTGATAATGACAATGGTGGTGATGATGGTGGTGATGATGATGGTGGTGGTGATGATGGTGGTGGTGGTGGTGATGATGATGGTGATGATGATGGTGGTGAGGATGATAGTGGTGATGATTATGGTGGAAATAGTGGTGATGATGATGGTAGTTGTAATGGTAATGATAGTGGTGAAGAAATGTTGATGGTAGATGATTGTGGTGGTGATGATGGTTGTGGTGAGAAGTGGTGATGGTGATTTGGCTATCCTTACTAATAAATATCATTATATTAAACAGTACAAGTTATCAACCTTTACTGAATCTCGATCAACATCCTGGCAAGTTGAGCCATACACAGGTCAGTATTGCACCTCACCATTTCACCAAGAATTACACCCCAACCCCAGTTTCTTTTCTTTTAAAAAGGACTATGATTATTTCAAACATTGTTTGCCTGTGCTGTTAACCTGAAACCCAAACAACACAACTTTAATAGAGCAAAAAATTTCAGTTATTTTTTTGATTATTCAGTAAACAAATGTAGAAGATCCTCTTTTGAGATTTTGTTTTTTTATTTAGGCCAAATTGTTGATGGACCGCACAATGGCCCTCCTCCTGGCCCATGGAATGTCATGGTTCAACCATCAAAAATGTTTTCTGAGGGCGATACTCGAGTTGAAGTGCCACATACAGCATCCGTCAAGGTATATAACATGTTTATTGTCTTGCTTCCCTTCCTTCCTTCCCTCCTTCCTTCCTTCCTTCCTTCCCTCCTTCCTTCCTTCCTTCCTTCCTTCTTACCTTCCCTCCTTCCTTCCCTCCTACCTTCCTTCCTTGTTTACATCTGTTCTTCCTTCCCTCCCTCCCTCCCTCCCTCCCTCCTTTCCTCCCTTTCTTTATTTTCCTTCCTTCCTTTCTTCCTCCTTCCTTCCTTTCTTCCTCCTTCCTTCCCCTTCCTTCCTTCCTTCCTTCTTTCCTTCCTCCTTCCTTCCCCTTCCTTCCTCCTTCCTTCCCCTTCCTTCCTCCCCCTTCCTTCCTTATTTCTTTCTTTCCTTCCTTCCTTCCTTCCTTCCTTCCTTCCTAACCCATCCTTCCTTCCTTCTTACCTTCCTTCCTTCCTGCCTTCCTACCTTCTTTACGTCTGTTCTTCCTTCCATCCCTCTCTCCCTTCCTCCTCCCTCCTTTCCTTCCTTCTTACCTTCCTTCCTTCCTTACCTATACCTACCTACCTTCCTTCCTTCCTTCCTTCCTTCTTACCTTCCTTCCTTCCTAACCCATCCTTCCTTCCTTCCTTCCTTCTTACCTTCCTTCCTTCCTGCCTTCCTACCTTCCTGCCTTCCTACCTTCTTTACGTCTGTTCTTCCTTCCCTCCCTCTCTCCCTTCCTCCTCCCTCCTTTCCTTCCTTCTTACCTTCCTTCCTTCCTTACCTATACCTACCTACCTTCCTTCCTTCCTTCCTTCCTTCTTTACTTCTGTTCTTCCTTCCTTCCTTCCTTCCTTCCTTCTTTCTTTCTTTCCTTCCTTCTTCCCTTCCTTCCTTCCTTCCTTCCTTCCTAATCCTTCCTTCCTAATCCTTCCTTCCTTCCTTCCTTCCTTCCTTCTTACCTTCCTTCCTTCCTGTCTTCCTTCTTAATCCATCCTTCCTTCCTAATCCATCCTTCCTTCCTAATCCATCCTTCCTTCATTCCTTCCTTCCTTCCTTCCTAATCCATCCTTCCTTTCTTCCTTCCTTCCTTCCTTCTTTCTTTCTTTCCTTCCTTCTTCCCTTCCTTCCTTCCTTCCTTCCTAATCCATCCTTCCTTCCTTCCATCCTTCCTTCATTCCTTCCTTCCTTCCTTCCTTCCTTCCTTCCTTCCTTCCTTCCTTCCTTCCTTCCTTCCTTCCTTCCTTCCTTCCTTCCTTCTTACCTTCCTTCCTTCCTGTCTTCCTTCCTTCTTTACGTCTGTTCTTCCTTCCCTCCCTCCCTCCTTTCCTTCCTTCCTTCTTTCCTTCCTCCTTCCTTCCCCTTCCTTCCTTCCTTCCTTATTTCTTTCTTTCCTTCCTTCCTTCCTTCCTTCCTTCCTTCCTTCCTTCCTTCCTTCCTTCCTTCCTTCCTTCCTTCCTTCCTTCCTTCCTTCCTTCCTTCCTTCCTTCCTAACCCATCCTTCCTTCCTTCCTTCCTTCTTACCTTCCTTCCTTCTTTCCTTCCTGCCTTCCTTCCTTCCTTCTTTACATCTGTTCTTCCTTTCCTCCCTCTCCCCCTTCCTCCTCCCTCCTTTCCTTCCTTCTTACCTTCCTTCCTTCCTTACCTATACCTACCTACCTTCCTTCCTTCCTTCTTTACTTCTGTTCTTCCTTCCTTCCTTCCTTCCTTCCTTCCTTCTTTCTTTCCTTCCTTCTTCCCTTCCTTCCTTCCTTCCTTCCTAATCCTTCCTTCCTAATCCTTCCTTCCTTCCTTCCTTCCTTCCTTCCTTCTTTCTTACCTTCCTTCCTTCCTGTCTTCCTTCTTAATCCATCCTTCCTTCCTAATCCTTCCTTCATTCCTTCCTTCCTTCCTTCCTTCCTAATCCATCCTTCCTTTCTTCCTTCCTTCCTTCCTTCCTTCTTTCCTTCCTTCTTTCTTTCTTTCTTTCCTTCCTTCTTCCCTTCCTTCCTTCCTTCCTAATCCTTCCTTCCTTCCTTCCATCCTTCCTTCCTTCCTTCCTTCCTTCCTTCCTTCCTTCCTTCCTTCCTTCCTTCCTTCCTTCCTTCCTTCCTTCCTTCCTTCCTTCCTTCCTTCTTACCTTCCTTCGTTCCTTCCTGTCTTCCTTCCTTCTTTACGTCTGTTCTTCCTTCCCTCCCTCCCTCCTTTCCTTCCTTTCCTTCCTTCCTTCTTTCCTTCCCCTTCCTTCCTCCCTCCCTCCCTCCCTCCCTCCCTTCCTTCCTTCCTTCCTTCCTCCCTTCTTTCTGAATGCACTACCGTAACCTATTTTTCATTCTCAAGCAATGCCATACATGTTATGGAGGAGGGTTCCATCAGTGTAAAACATGTTTGGGCAGAGGATGGGTAAGTGACAACTTTAGTAGACATTTGTCAAGCTCAAATACATGTACTCACAAAATGTCCCAGACAGGGATTGAACTTGCAACCTTCTAATTACATGTACCAGTGAGACACTCTAATCATTAAGCTACAAGAACTCAAGTGATGAGTGAAGGTTACATATGTGTACAACTAATGACCAGTGAGACACTCTAACCATTGAGCTACAAGAACTCGGATGGTGAGTGAAGGTTACATATGCGTACAACTTGTAACCTTCTGATGACCATTGAGACCCTCTAACCATTGAGCTTCAAGGACTCAGATGGTGAGTGAAGGTTACATATGTGTACAACTTGTAACCTTCTGATGACCAGTGAGACACACTAACTATTGAGCTTCAAGGACTCAGATGGTGAGTGAAAGTTACATATGTGTACAACCTGCAACCTTCTGATGACCAGTGAGACACTTTAACCATTGAGCTATAAGGACTCAGATAGTCAGTGAAGGTTACATATGTGTACGACCTGTAACGTTCTGATGACCAGTGAGACACTCTAACCATTGAACTACAAGAACTCAGATGGTGAGTGAAGGTTACATATGTGTACAACCTGTAACCTTCTGATGACCAGTGAGACACTCTAACCATTGAACTACAAGAACTCAGATGGTGAGTGAACGTTACATATGTGTACAACCTGTAACCTTCTGATGACCAGTGAGACACTCTAAGCATTGCGCTACAAGAACTCAGATGGTGAGTGAAGGTTACATACAGTATGTGTGCAACCTGTAACCTTCTGATGACCAGTGAGACACTCTAAGCATTGAGCTACAAGAACTCAGATGGTGAGTGAAGGTTACATATGTGTACAACCTGTAACCCTCTGATGACCAGTGAGACTCTCTAACCATTAAGGTACTGAGAGTAACAAACATACCAAATGTACTGCATGTATACTGTACGTACAACTCATCATATCATTTGTGTTTTTTTCAGTCCAAATGTACTCCATGCCAAGGTCGTGGTTATAATAAAAATGAGTTTAATGAAGACAAGCAATGTGAATCTTGTCGTGGGGCTGGTGAAGGAAGGTCAGAGCTGTGTGGAAAAATTGTGACAGTTTTACGTTGATGGTGATGGTGGTAGTGGTGATGGTGGTAGTGGTGATGATAATGGTGGTGACAATGGTGATGATGGTAGTGGTGATGGTGATAATGGTGGTGGTGATATTGGTGGTAGTGGTCATGATGGAGATGATGTTGATGATGGTAGTAGTGGTGATGGTGATGATGGTGGTGGTGGTGGTAATGGTGGTGATAGTATTGGTGATGTTGATGATGGTGGTGATGATAATGGTGGTGATGGTGATGATGGTGGTGGTGGTAATGGTGGTGATGATGATGGTGGTAGTGGTGGTAATGGTAGTGATAGTATTGGTGGTGATAATATTGGTGGTGATAATGACGATGGTGGACTGGTGGTGATTGTTTGTTTAATTAACTTGCCACAAGATTACATAAACATTTTCTACATACAAAACTTACACAACATAATTAAATATCTAGTGGGGAGGAAACCCAACTAGAAACCACAAGGGCTTATTAATTATGGGCTTCCTCATTAAAAGAATAAAAAGAAACACATGCATGTACATTACTTAAAACACACACTGGTTAGGTTAGGAGGCTGGATGCTGCAGTTAGATAAAAGTACATTACATTAAATGTCACGACGATAATATAAATCAGAAAAAAATACAAAATTAGTAAGTAAGGAAAAATAAATTAATCAATTATTAAAGTGCCTATGCAGCCCTTTCCGTTCTTATATTTCTGTAAAGTTTATTCATAGAAAATAATAATATTAAAAAAAAAAATTCAAAAAGGTAAAATTAAGTCGGATTTATTGCCGCTCAAACTTTCCGACTTATCCAAAAATTCCGCAAAATGTAGAGGCCTGGGGCGAGTACCCTCTGACGTCATTTAAGAGAGGCTTGTCAATTTGTAGCACTGATTTCTAGTCTAAAAGCACTGATCTCAAATAATATACTTTGAGATCAGTGTCTAAAAGGCTTAGCAGAGTCTGGTCTTCTAGTGTGTTTGGAAGTTTTTTTTGCTATTCGCATCTCTTTAGTAGCGTTATACGTTTTAAGAATGTCCATGGCAGATTCTGAATCGAGTTCAGGATCTGAAATCGAACCATACGAAGATATCGACGAGGAAAAAGGCGAAGTAGAAGGCGAAGAATACACCAAACATATTGGAGCTGAGTCGGACGTGAGAGAAGCAGATTGTATTCCTTATGTTGACGAACCCCTTGCTGATGAGGTCTGGTCGGCTGAATACTTAAAAAATAAAGAGAAGGAAGAAAAGCAGGTGGAAGAATATCAGAAACGGCTAGAAGGGCTGACGCCGACGGATTCATGGTAAGAACAAAACTTCGACAGTGTGATTGTAATATTTATAAAAGTGACATAATTTGAATTATAAAAAAATGTTGCTTTCTATTTTAATATATTTTAAGGTGTAAATGTAGAAACTGTAACACAGAATTATTAACGAATGCTAAGGAAGTTATTTGCTGCAGGGAAATCGAAAGATGCGTAAATGCACTACGAGAAGAAAGGGTCATTGTGAAAGTTGGCCAAGAACCAGATTGTATTATAAACCATCCAGGCTTTAGTTCAGTCTGCCTAAATGTGTGGTCTTTGAAGTTATCTGCCAGCATGTTCAAAACTCGGCAAAAAAGAAAATATCAAAAGGATGGCTCGGAAGAAAGGTAAAAAATGTCGATTGGTTGCTTGTTATTGCAGTAAAAGGTAATAGTGTGGCTTTTTATAGCTAGCTTGTTTTGACAAAAAAGGTGGGGTTTTTTAATACATTAACAAATAAATTTCTAATACAACTGTAATAGCAAACTGTACAGGTGACATGCACGCCCACCTTAATTTATCATATACATATCTTTAAAAAATGCAATAAACTTAGTACTGTTTCAATTCCACAGGTTTCTTCGTAGTGTTTTCATACAGGCAGTTCACAAGAATGGTTCATGGCATGCTTCGTGATAAAAGAATTCCACTACCTGCATGTGCTTACCATGCTATTCGTACAGCCTTTAAATGTGCTGATGAGAATTTTGAAGGATATGATGAAGATGATAGTACATAAAATTAATGTTCAGGTACATTAGCTCGACAGTCTACATTCAGGAGAAATTGCATTTTCTCCTAATAAAATGTTTTGTTATTGTAGTGCAGGTCTGATCACTTCATTAAGTTCCAATGCATTATGTATAGCTAGTTTTAGTAATATTAGTTTTAATAGGGTTATTAAGAATATTTATGAAAGTGGAAAAATATATACTGTATATTAAATAAAAATACTATAAAGAAATTGTGATGGGCAGAGTGCACTTAGGAGACCCACAAGTTGATAGTGATTAGCTACTGTAGTAATAATGCAATAATTTAATGTGTCAGTAATATTATCTGCGTATCCACCAAAATACAAATACAGTCACATCACTTTTGGTTCCTGGGGCAAGTTGTGATATTCTTGTGGCCTTTCATTGGATTTTTGCATATGGAACAATGTGGTCTTGCTCTTTCTTTATCCTGAGAAGCTGCAGGCTCTTGCACTGACAAATCAATAAAAATTAATTAAAATAGATGATATTATTACAAAAACAATTCTTTATTTATTTATGGCATGGATTTATGAAATAATTTTTAAAAAATGTCCTGATTTTCGACAGACATATATTGTGAACAAACACATTTTGATTTTTCTGATGAAAATCTACATGTATTTTTATGCACTAAAAATGGAGCAACAGTTATTTCTAACCTGGGTTAGTAGAAGGTATATCAACAGCTTTCATACTCCATCTAGCATTTTGTTTTTTGATAGCCTCATCCCTTGATTGTTTCTCTAGCATACTGTGCATAGGCAAAGGAGTCATTAGTTGCAGTTCTGTTTTGGCTTTATCCAAGGTTTTGTCTTGAATGGCACACAGTGCTGTCTGGTAAATATCTTCAACATAGTCTACAGTAAACGTTAAGGATGATATAAACCAACAGCAATCTTTGCCTTAATAAGCTTTTGCTATTTGTAGGGTATTGTTAATTTTGTAAAAAGAATGCATAATTATTTTGTAAATAAAATTGTAAGTGTACACTTGTGAAAATATTACCAAAATTCTGGGTGACTGTCACCTTCCTTACAACAGCCTCGCCATTCTTGAATTTAGGATAATCCACTTTAACTTGGTTAACACCATTGATTTTCTTTACATTTCTTCTCAAGTTGTTGTTAAAATGAATAACGGCTAAGGCATGTCTAGAAAAATAAATATAACAGAATGACTTGACGGTTTTGTACTGTAGTTTCTATATGGTTTCTTATGATTTTATCATTTTACTTGTTGAGAAAGATATGCAGAAATGGGTTGTTGTTCAAATACTGTACACCACCTGCAGAACATCCCAGGAAAGGAATAGCTGATCATTTTAGGTGAGAATTGATTTAACACAGAATGAAAACCTTCCAGGCAGCTGGTCTGATCCAATGGAGAGGCTTTCATAATTCCAGCAATAAGACTTCGCTTAGTCAAGGCAGCATACATCTTGTTATAAGCAATAGAATCTGGAACATTGAAAAATTAAAAACATTATAAATTAATAACTTACTATATTAGTACATGTACTGACAGTACTGTATACTGTATATAATATTAATGCCTTTTTTGTAGGGAATTAGCGGTAGGCTTAAAAATTTCAGCTTGCTATAAAATAAACAATTCACAGTTAAAAAACAAGTTGGAGGCTGACAGAAGTAACATTCTTGGTGATTTTGGGATCATTTAAAGTGATCAACTTCTGTACAATGTCTTTTGTATACCAATTACGTTTTATTATCCAGTGGCAAATAATCTAATATAATCATTACTGAAGGGGGGGAGGGGATTTTATAGATGAACGTCTGGCATTAGCCAGAATAAAATACTAAAGACCAATTTGGACAGGAAAGAGTTAAACCTTAATTGGTTAAATTAATTGTTACCTTCATTAAGCCATTTGCGATCTTTGATATGCAAATCATGTGCACACTTGTCGAACAGCCTATCTGGTAATCCACTGTGTTTGTTTATAACGTGGCTTAAAAATGACTTGAACTTTGCCCATATTACCAATCCATTACCACTGAATGTCGATGTGGCACTCCAAAACAAGTGGTTGGTGCATGGTTTGATCCATTCCAAAAGTGACTCACATCCACTTTCCTTTGCAAGTTTGGTCAAGACTTTGTTCACCTCTAAAAGGATAATACAATACAATACAATACAATACAATACAATACAATACGAAAACTTTATTTTTCATCTGTTATCAACACCAAACATAGTTGGTACTGCAGTTCATTCCAAGGATCTGAATACTGTATTTTTTTTATATTAAAATAATTTAATATAATACTTTTTAATTCCTAAATACATTTAGACATAAGCCTTACTTTTTTTAAATGCCAAAGATCAAAATAATGGACAATATCTGTGTTCTTTTCTCTCATATGTTTGGCAATAGATGTATGTCTATCGGATACAAATGTTGAAATACCAATATCTTTTGCAAGGAGGTAGTCTAGTGACCTTTTAAAGCCTTCATATTCCATCCCAGAACTACTTCCTACTTCATTTTTCTTTAAAAAGACAAAGATAAATTGGCTGTCATTGTAAAACTGCCACATAATAATTTTAAAAATAAATATGTTACAGTAACAAATATGATAATAAATGGTTGGTCTGGAAAAATTACTGTATTTCCCCCATTAAACCCCTTAGGGGGGTTTTATAGATCCAGGCCATCAAGAGAAGGAAAGGAAGAAAGGAGCATATTCAATTTTCCAAGTCAGAGTAAGCAAGAAACTGTAAACTACATATACAGTACAGTATAACCCATTTTTTATTATATACACTGTAGTTACAGTATAATTGTAGACAGAAAATACAACATACTTGGAGGGAGCTCAATAAAGGAGATTTATTTTTATTTTTTCTACAATTGAAGGACAAGGTGGTCTTGTTGGAAAAAGGCATGATAGAGGAAGGATTTCTATTTAAATTATGACATGAAAATCTATAAATAAACATTAATTAAAAATTATTAGTTACAGTATTACTTAACTGTTACAGTATATGTACTTAGTTAATAAGGTAGTCTGTATGAAGTACTGTATTAATTACCTGAACAAGGGAAAATTGAATAATATTCGGGTTATTACAACAGAATGTTGTGTAGGCACAGTATTTTGCACTGTGCCCCATTGAGTCATGTCTGCCATCCCCAGCAATAACCAGACCTTCACCAGATGCCTTTAATTTTTCAAGCAAATCTGACTGGTACTTCTTCCAGTGCAACAGTACTGAAGGAAACAGCTTCTCCTACAAATAGGATATAGAAGTATGTAGGACAAGATTTGGTGACATTCAACTCAAGGTTATAACAAGTTTTCCTAAACTACAGTAGGAGAAATGTTGTCATTATCACATAAGCAAAGTCTAAGACCATAAGTTAGAGGACATTTGAAACCTTCCACCTTTCAAAATAAATTGTTTCATTCTACTTACACTTTGGTGATAGAAGAATGTACGTAATGAAATACAAGCAACTCCCATATGCTGAAAAACTCTTAAAACTTTGCTTGCAGAGGTTCCTGCAACAAGGATAGCAAAAGAAAGCAAGAAATTTCCAGCTGGTATCTGAGTTCCGGTCATAAGTGGTTGACTATTCCAAGTGAAGTTCTTTCTGCTACATGCTGGGTTGTTACAAGTCGATTTAACCCGGACCATGGTACCATTTTGACACACTTCAGTAAGGAGATTATCTGCCTTGCAATTAGGACAAAACTTGAACAGAGCCAACAACTGTGTAAGAAACACAATAAACTTTGGCTCTGTTCTTAAAATACTGTCCTTAATAAACACCCTGCAATCAGAAAATATAACAGCTTTTAGATTGCTTTTTCTCAGATCAACTACAGCACTGTTTAGTACATGTAGTATTTGGTATACTATATACTGTACATCCTAGACTATTACTAACAATAACCACAAGTCAATGATGAGTAATATGATAAATATTGTATGTAGAGAACTATAAAAAACATACCTTCTATGTTTTTCCTCGCCTTCGCCATCATCCATGTCAGATTCAGCAGTTGAATGTGTTTCATTTTCAGTGTCATAAAGGGATTCATTTTCATCCTGATCCATAGGTTCCTCTTCAGATTCTTTGGATTCGCAGTTGTCAGATTCTGAGTCATTCGAGTCAACAAGTTTCTCGTGACACTTCAGCTGATCGTCATCCTCATCATCTTCACTGTCAGTGAAACTTGAGTCACCTGTCAATTTCAAAATAATAATTAGAGCAAAATTGTAAATTGTGAATATAAGTTATACAACGCATAACTCAACTGTGCAAAGTCCGGACAAAATTAAACCAGAAATAAGTACGTATTTTTTATACCATTGACTCCATTGATTTTATATAAAGAACAACGTTTTTTTTACTCTCGTCTCTCCATTAAAAAGATGTTTGAACAATGGACTGGACTCACCTGATTTAGTTTTACATTTGATTAGTTCAGATCGGCAAAGATTGAGTTTATGCTTTGCTGCCATCCACATGTTCCTGAAATGTCGACTCTTTTTCTCGAGAGATGCACAAGACAAACAATCAGTTTCCCATTGTATTTCAACTGCCTTGAACTATGAAAGATAAACAAAAATACCGTATATTGAAATATATCTTTGCCAAGCACAAACAATTAGTAACACATATAATATTTACTACAGAAACTAATCCTTACCAAAGGTTCTTCCTCAACGAAACTGTTCTTCAGGTATGTCTGGTGCATCTGGGCTCTCTTGCTGATTTTCTTTGTTTGATTCTTTGGGTTTCTTCATCTAGCTGTATTAAGTCTGGACTGTGTGGCTGTGTTTGACAGGCGCTGCTGCTTGAAGTAAACCGCTCAGAAAACAACTTTTTTTGCTAAAACAAAATACAAAGGTTGAAATTAAAATATCTGCAAAGCTGAGGTAATATAAAGATAAACTGGCTTTACTCACCATTCTAAGAATCTCGTGATGAGATTGGTTGATTTTTAATTTTTGCTTTATGAATTGTTGGAAAAGCCACGACGCCAAATTCATCTCTAATGAGCCTTGGACTATTCTCCTTTTGCCCAAAAAAGACTGCCAAATCTCCGCTGGAAGGCTTCAGGAGAAAAATGATCGGAACATACTGCCGAGTTTATTGTTGGCACAAACTTAGCACGAGTCATCTTTACAAAATTGACCCAAAGCTTCCTCCTTCTCTTTGCCTCAACTCTGACATCATTGAAGAAAAGGAATACGATGAACAGATATGTCTTTTTCCAAATTCGCTTCATTCGAACATCCGTAAACAGCGCATCTATCAGGCATGTCGAGATTTGCATAAACACCGGTGAATATTAAATTACATGGAGGAAAGTTCGTGTTGACAGAAATTTCTTCTCCTCTCTTAAATGACGTCACAGTTAGGTTCCAGACTCCAGAAACTTGTTTTCGGTTTTTTATTGCTGAGCTGGAAAATTTGCCGGTTTTTGTCAACTTTGATCTAAAATATCTCGAAAACGAAATATGCAAATTGAATTCTGTAAACGGGGATCTTATTATTTTTTCTTTCTCGATAAAAATGTGTTAAATCTGAAAGGGCTGCATAGGCACTTTAAGAAAGAAAAAAACGACTTCAATTTAGATTTAAAAGAAAAAATAGAAATTGAAGTTTTAATATCATTATTTAAGTAATTAAAAAATTTAGGCCCTTGAAAACGAATGGAAAACTGCCTAACATTTCTTCGACAAGAAAAAATGTAGTAAAATTTAGAGCTTCTGGTATTATAACTATGCACTTGATGGTTGTTTTTAACGTGGCATTTTTTAAATTGAAACTGCATGTATTTATTTTATTTTATTATGTGATTATAATTAATCAAAGTTAACAGGGAGAATACCTGCTGGCCAGCGGTATAGTTCTATTGCATGCTCAAATGGGGTGGGGTGCTATGTCACATGATTTGCGCTCTTCACGTGCTTTGTGTTTGCCAATTATTTTTCTTGTTTTAATCAGATGTCCGCCATGTAATGGTGAAGGCAGAGTCAAGTGTACTACATGCCAAGGTCATACCAAACTGAAGACCTTTATACAACTGACTGTTACATGGTAAGCACTGAGACATGACATCACCATCATCAACATCATGACATCACCATTATCATCATCATGACATCACCATCATCATGATGACATCGTCACCATGACATCACCACCACCATCATCATCATCGCCACCATCATCACCATCATCATTATCGCCACCATCATCACCATCATTATCATCACCATCACCCCCATCATCACCACCATCACCCTTGTCATTATTATCACCATTGCAACTGTCGTGATCATCACAATATGGATTTTTTGTATTTTTTTAGGAAGAATCATGTGAAAGACCATGTTGTTGAAAGATCTCAGGGTGGTCCAAAAGACAAGGTTGCTGGTGCATCAGGCATTGATATTTTTAAACAAGAATTACCTCGAGTAAGTTACTTTTCTTAGTGGAGTATCATATCAAACCTTGGTTAGACCAGAAGCACATGTGAAATTATATATATATATACATATATTCAATCTACAGACACGTGTTTCGCTGTACAACAGCTCATCAGTGTAGCTTGGAACAATCTGAATGAATTTCATCAATTACTTATACACATGCGATCGTCGGTGACAACCGCATGTGGGACAGCATCGGTGAAGTACATTCAGATAGAGTGAAGTGCGCATGGGCCCAGAGTGCTCAAACTTCCACAAGGTAGTGAGCGTTGCATTATCGCTAATAGGTACCCACGGCAACCTCATATATATATATATATATAACAATAATGATCACAGTAACAAGTCAACGATGTCAGGATGTCATATTGTCACAATGATCACGGCATGGTGATGATGTCACGATGATGATGTCACAAGGATGATGTCACGATGATGATGTCACAAGGATGATGTCACGATGATGATGTCACAATGATGATGTCACAAGGATGATGTCATGATGATGATGTCACGATGATGTCACAAGGATGTCATGATGATGATGTCACGATGATGATGTCACGATGATGATGTCACGATGATGATGTCACAATGATGATGTCACAAGGATGATGTCATGATGATGATGTCACAATGATGTCACAAGGATGTCATGATGATGATGTCACGAGGATGATGTCACAAGGATGATGTCACGAGGATGATGTCACGATGATGATGTCACAAGGATGTCACGATGATGATGTCACGATGACATTCACGATGATGATGTCATGATGATGATGTCACAAGGATGTCACGAGGATGATGTCACGATGATGTCACAAGGATGACATCACGATTATGATGTCACAATGTCATGATGATGATGATGATGATGTCATGATAATATCACAATGATCTCACAATTATGTCATGATGATGATGTCATGATGATGATGTCACAAAGGATGATGTAATTTTGTCGTAGTCTAATCTGCACTAATTTTCTTTAAGGTCTGGCCCATAACAACTTTCTTTGACAAAGACATCAACATGGCCTCCCAGGCCATTGTAACTGAGCATGGCAATGCTTGGCCAAAGGAAAGAATTTTGATGCAGGTACAGAGCGAACCAACTAACTGACCAACCAACTGACCAACCAACTACTAACTGACCAACCAACCAACTAACTGACCAACCAACCAACCAACCGACCAACCAACCGACCCACCGACCAACCAACCAACCAACCAGCAACTGACCAACCAACCAACCAACACGGGCGTATTGATTTCGGAAGACCTGGGGGGGCCACCATATTTTGACCGAGTCGTCCCCAGGCCCCAGACCACGAAAACTCTTCTGCCCGCGCCCGCCGCCAAACTCATAACTCTGAAAAATCAAGCTAGCTATGAGTAGTATTCAATTTTTTGTATGGATTCTTCAACTTTCTTAAGGTATACTGTATATAAATACAGTATACACATTTAATATTTTAACATAACTATAACAAACCACAAGGAGTACTAATACAATATTATTATTCATTTGGACATGGCAGACCACATTATTGTACTTAGATTTATAGTTCAAACAAGAAGGAAATGAGCGCGGTTATGAGAATGGTTAGCAAAGTCATTAATTATATTAGTTATGTTATTTTTCATAATTACATTTGTAATTTCACGCTCAATGTTCAAAATGGCAATATCAAGAAGCCTCTGCTGTCCCATTGAAGCCCGGAGGTACGACTTGATTCTTCGAAGGGCGGAAAAAGATCGCTCAGCACTGCAAGACGTGGCAGGAATTGCACCAAAAGTGTTGGCCAGGTCAGAAAAACACGGAAGGATTTTCATTATGCCATCTTCGTGAAGCCAATGAAGTAGCTTTGGTGTTGAAGAGAGTGCGTCGTTGCCGAACTTGCTCTCGTCCTGTTCTATCAAACTTACCAAAATCTTCCGTTCAGACAACAGTCGACCCTTTTCGCTTTACTTTATTTAACCACCTTCTTCTCTCCCGAATCACATTCACAATCAATACACAAAGGACACATTCACAACTGATTATCTACCCAACAGTGAACAGTCCCATTTACTAACATTTAATTGGCTAATGGCTAATCCCTTAATCAACAATTGAACAATACTATTATACTAGAAATTACTATCGCAAGTGAAGTGCTGCCTCAAATGCAATAAGAACCTTAATTCAGTCTCTGTGCACTTTGTGGCCCTTGCCCACTTGATCCAAGTTTGCCCACTCCACCCAAGTCTGCCCACTCCATCCAAGTTTGCCCACTCCACCCAAGTTTGCCCACTCCACCCAAGTTTGCCCACTCCACCCAAGTTTGCCCACTCCACCCAAGTTTGCCCACTCCACCCAAGTTTCCACCCCACTCCAACCAAGTTTGCCCACACCACCCAATAAGAGCACACAGAGTTGCCTGTGAAGGAAGCTGGAAAGTCTAAAAATTTAATATTAATTACAGTATACACAGAGTATCTACACTGAAAACTACAAATTACTACAACTTATCCATTGACATGATTGACAAGGGTTTTGACAAGATATACACACAATTAATGTACAAACAGTAAATAATCATTCCTCTTGCTCTAATTCTGTGGCAAAACTGTCAATGCAATTCAAATTGTCTGATGTTATGAGTTAGTCATAACTTATGACTAACCTCGTGACTAACTTAGAGCTTAAAAATATACAGCAATGTACCATGCATAATTATGGGTCCTTATAAGTTATAAAGAATATTTTTAGAATTAATTATAAGTAAAATATGTTCTTAGCCGACAAAGGGTCAATGCCTAGAACAGCAGTTGGTATAAATGGCTCAGCAAGAGAAAATCATCACGCGTAATGTCATTCTCAAAAGCAAGACAATGTCAACTCTAGCTTGTCGAGTTCCACTGTCACTGAATAGTTGAATATACTGGATTAATAGCGCTGATGCACTCAAGACTGACCACTGAATGATGAATACTTCCGAAAGCAAATAAAGACATGATGTATCGTTCTTACCGTAAAATTTTCCTTCGAGGAAGAAGGTAAACTGCTCATGATCATGGCATTGCCAGTTCAGAACTCCATCGCCGTCGTGGTGTTTATAGCGTATGTGATGTAGTGTAGGAAGAAACTTCCTACGTCACAAAACGTCATAAAATAGTCAACATCCCTCGCAAAATCTCGATTTCGTTGACTATACATAGCTCGTTAAAGAGGTCTGGGCATGAGACACAGTGAACCCAAGTCAAGACATGCCAAGATTAGTGTGCTGCCTCGCTGCGCTCGGCAGCAACTATATGTGATGCATGTTATGATGTTCACACTCTGTCACTACAAGCATTAAACTAATCAACTATTATTAAATATCCCCTTTATTTCCGACACCGGCTGCCGTTGCGTTGCGTGTTTTGTCACCTTTTGTCTCTGAAGGCATGCCGCCTGAGGTCTATTTCATACCTCGAAGTTCCGTCGAATTTAATCCCTCGCATTTAATGCGACCAATTTTATTCGACAGAAATGCGACGTCTGAAGTCTGAACTGATTTTATTTGTGTCGAATTTAATTCGACGCAGTCACGCAGTCGAAATTGTGCGACAAACTCTGTCGCATAATTCGATGGAAATACAGTCGAAATGAAAGACATTAATTTGTATACTACGGTTTGAGCGTGGACACGCGTAATTTGACAACACACGTTTCACGCGGGAAACTAACATGTTGCTAAGCGGAAACTGCGAAGTTACTAAGGCCAAACGGTATTGTTTCTTCGCGAAAACATCGCGTTGTGGGGTTTGTCAGCGAAATGGCCGATCGGAAAAGAACTGTGGAGTTCTTAGCTTCACTTGACGAATATTTAATTGTGTATAAAGATGAGTTATAAACATGACAACATTTGCTTTGAAAATTTGGCGCTCGTTTCAAATTGAAACAATACCGTTTGGCCTTAGTAACGTTACAGTTTCCGCTTAGCAACATGTTAGTTTCCCGTGTGAAACGTGTGTCGTCAAATTATGCGTGTCCACGCTCAAGCCGGAACCAGAGTAATTGCTCTTTTTATTCCACAACCAAAAGAAAGTCTGGTCGACCGAAGGTTTTCCGTTAATGTAAACTTCAAATCGGATTATCGAATTTAGGAACATAATTTGATACTTGGCAACGAACTTCCAATCCGCGCGGCGCGAATGAGAATGTGTGATTGCGTGCGCGTTTGTAAATAACAAGACGTTTTCAAACGTATACACTATTTGACGAAATAACCGAGTAAACATATTAAACATACTTTTTTTCGTTGTTTTTTCTTCTTCTTTCTTTTTGTATCTACTGCGCATGCGCGAGTAGATACATTGCTGTCGTGCTGTTAAGTTAAGTTAAGTTTAACAAAAGAATGCCTTCGGAGCCAATCAAAACGCAGAATTAAACGATTGACCGCCGACAAACCGCCGAAGCCAAAATTGTAAACCAAGTACTTCATGTAAGTCATTGCTATGGCAACATGAGCGAGAATCCAAGCCAGAGATGCCGAGATATTTATTTCAAGAATATAAGTCTTTTTATACAAGCTTAGTAAGTATTTTAAGTAGGAATCATTGTCAATTTTTAAATGTGATGTACTATAGACGTTGTTGGAGTGATGATAGGTTTCTGAAAGCCTCTTAAATATTAATAGTCTTTGGACAATTTCATATTAAGACGAACCAACATGTTTACATGTATTCAGCAGTCTGATCGAGCTTTGTAAACTGACAAGGCTGTGCATTGCTGGACGGAAATTAAATTTTCTTCTAAGAAAACAAAACTAGCTTCATGATCAAGTGCAACAATGTGCAAAATCTGTGGTAGTCCACGAGCGAAATTATTATGCTATTAAATAACATATTGTACAATAGTCAAATGTCAGTGACAAGCTATGTAGAGAGTGCGAAACAGCAAGCCTTTATATTTATAATGGGGTAATTAAATTGTATGCTGCAGTTGTCAATGTCATGCAAAAGTGTATGTCATGAATGCCAAACATTTATTCTACCTTTTACTGCATGCATGCATATACATACAGTATATGTCTACTCTTGAAGAACAATTAATTGGAGATCGTTCACAACTTCATTATTTCTAAACTTTACAGCAGTCATACTTCAGATGCTTGTTATCTCAAACGATTTTCCTTTACCTACCCACTGGATTGCATTATTATTTGACAAATTGTTGCAACAAAGTTATTTAAATTTTGTGAGTTGTTATTGATGTACTGTATTAAAATTTGATTGGCCTACTAAACAATAACCATACTTTATTACCATAGGTTTAGTAGTCAAGCTATTATCACACTGCCTCTCACCACGAGGACCTAAGTAAAGCCCAATTTGATTGAGTTAGTATTCGAATGGGTGACCATGCACATATCTGCATGGCTTGGGACTCATGCTTCTGTGCCGGATATGAGTAGAGTTGTTAGTGCTCAACCTCCTGTGCTTTGCTGGCTTTACTCTGAGTTCCTTTCTTAAGGTAAAAACACAGCATGGCTAGCATCAACAATCTGGACAAAACTCTTGTTCAGCTCTGAATACAAGGTCACTACAAGTAGTAATAGCTATTGCATATTCAGGCGAGGCAATTTATATGGCCAACATGTTTACATGTATTCAGCAGTCTGATCGAGCTTTGTAAACTGACAAGGCAGTGCAGTGCTGAACAGAAATGAAATTTTCTTCTAAGAAAACAAAACTAGCTTCATGATCAAGCAACAATAGTCAAATGTCAGTGAAAGGCTATGTAGAGAGTGCGAAATGGCAGCCTTTATATTTATAATGGGGTAATTAAATTGTATGCTGCAGTTGTCAATGTCATGCAAAAATTTATGTCCTGAATACCAAACATTTATTCTACCTTTTACTACATGCATGCATATACAGTATATGTCTACTCTTGAAGAACAATTAATGTATAGTTGCTTTCATAATGTTGATGACAATTGCTGGAGATCTTCGTTCACAACTTCATTATTTCTAAACTTTACAGCAGTCATACTTCAGATACCAACTGGATTGCATTATTATTATTTGACAAATTGTTGTAACAAAGTTATTTAAATACTTTATTAGTCAAATTTTGTGAGTTGTTATTGATGTACTGTATTAAAATTTGATTGGCCTACTAAACTTTACAATAACCATACTTTATTAATAGTCAAGCTATGATCACACTGCCTCTCACCACAAGGACCGAAGTAAAGCCCAGTTTGATTGAGTTAGTATTTGAATGGGTGACCATGCATGCACATATCTGCATGGGCTTGGGACTCATGCTTCTGTGCCGGATATGAGTAGAGGTTGTTAGTGCTCAGCCTCCTGTGCTTTGCTGGCTTTACTCTGAGTTCCTTTCTTAAGGTAAAAACACAGCATGGCTAGCATCGACAAAAATCTTGTTCAGCTCTGAATACAAGGTCACTATAAGTACATACAGTAATTACGACATTGTTTTTACCATAGTAGCTATAGGCATGATTGAATGCAGTAGATACATGCATGTCTGGACATGCCTATTTTTCTCATTCTTCCCAAAATGACCCGACTGAATTGACCAAAAATGCACCGAGTGGGTGTGGCAGGAACGTCGACTGGGGGGTCCACGGACCCCACGGATCACCCCGACTCCCCTTCCCGTACGCCCGTGCCAACCAACCATCCAACCAACCAACGACATCCAACCAACCAATTGACCAACACACCAACCAAGCAACTGATCAACTCACTCACAAACCAACCAACTGACCAACCAAGCAACTGACCAACCCACTCACCAACCAACCATCTATCCAACCAACCATCCATCCAAGGAACGAACGACCGACCGACGATCAACCAACCATCCATCCAACCAACCATCCAACCAACCAACCATCCAACCAACCATCCAACCAACCAACCATCCATCCAACCAACCATCCACCCAACCAACCAACCATCCAACCAACCAACCAACCAACCAACCAACCAACCAACCAACCAAACCCAGCAAACTTCAAAGCGGTTAACAATCAAGCTACGATTCATGCGATTCCTGAATCATGCGACTACGATTCAAGCCACGATTCACCAACCAACCATCCAGAAATCCCTTGTCTAATTTACAAATAATTTCTTTCTTTAGCGTCAAATTCTTCGAGCTGTGCCGGTGGCTGAAGTTTCTTATGGCTGGAAGCAAGATGAATATCGATTTTGGGTTTATGGCAGTAGCCCCAGAAAGGTCTTTGCTCCAGATTACCCCCAGCAGTGTTGCTGTGGCTGCGCCATCTTGTAAACCTGGGAACTAACTGTATTACTTTACCTTGGGGACAATTATATTGCAGTATTTCAAACAACGAGCTTTTTCATAGACAATAAATCCAGCAGGTTACTCATTATCATTCAGACGAATAAATAAAGCATATTGATGCAATCTTTTGTAAGTAAGCCCGTCGTCAAAAAAAAAAAGAAGATTGTTATTGTCTTAGCGGGTGTTTATATGGAGGCGAGCCAGGCCGGGTACACGCGTAAGAATCTCACAAGTTGTTACAGCATTGTTGCTTGAACAATGATGTAACAACGTTGTTATTATGTGTGAACAACCTTGATGAATTAACAATATTGTTCATCATTGTTTCATCATGTTGTTACAGCTTCATGAAACAACAGCAGTTGTCCACGCATGTTGAAACAACTGAAGGACGTGTTGATACACCAGTCATGTTCACAATTATTGTAACATTATTGTTCAGCCTTGTTACTTCATCATGATGTTACAACATGTTGTATCATGTACGAACAACGTTGTTGGCTATAAAGAATGTGCTGTTAGAACAACTTGTTCATGACTGTTGATTTATCCGTGAACAAGTTGTTCGAACTATAAGTAGCCTGCGTAGCCGGCGCTGGGGATTGGGACTGACAGTGAAAGGAGCGCCTGCAATCGCCCATTGTTATTTTTCGTGTATAGCGTTCGCCGGCGAACGCTCGCAATCTATTGGTAGACACGCTAATGACCTATCAATCAAAGAGAGTTTGAATTTCCGCTGCAGACGTTGGCGAAGAAGAGCGTTGTGAAAATGTGCCTTGCATATAATATTATTAAGGAAACGAGCTCAAAATAAACTTTAGATTGAGAAGAGAGTGGCCATAAGGCAGCTGCATGTGCATCAGAAGGAAAATGTTTATTCGCTGGTTTCCCAACAGTTAATTACGGTAAGATTTTCCCGCAAGACGTGGCGACTTCGGCTTAACGGCGAGTAACTGAATTGTCTGACATTGGCTTGAGCAATGAGCAAAATCATGTAGAATTTCTTACACTCGCATTTTATTCCAATCAGTGGGATGTACTCAGGCGTACTTCTCCTGCTGCATTGGCCATCAGCGCCAGTTATCAGTGGAAAATAAAATTCGCTATTAAATTTAACTCCGTATTTATTGATGTGAGTGCGAATGTCGCGAGATGTTATGATTATATTTACTACTCAAATCAGTAGAGCGAGACATGGATGATTTTTTTTATCGCTTCCGAAGTGTCAGTTTTATTAACCGCGGATCAATATTAAAGCAATCACGAGGTGTATTCTCATGTACCACGTGATAAACATCCAATTGTTAACTCGTAAACAAGCTATCACGTGGTACATAAGAATACACCTCGTGATTGCTTTGAAATTGATCTGCGGTTAACGAAACTGTCGCTTCGGAAGCGATGAAAACATCGTCTACGTCTCGCTCTACTGATTGGAGTAGTACAATGATCGTCGTCATAGTCGTTACATACACATCTTTTATAACTACGAAAATAATCTGTCGGAGCTTTCTGTAGCCCACTCAACATAAATTGTTTAATTATTTAAAAGATTTCGCAGTGAACACTATCAAACCGTAAATCAGCCAAGATATAGCAACAGCAGAATAATATAATGTTGTCAGACGCTGACACAGCGAACATATACCACACAAATTCCTGAATCAAGAAAGCACTTTGATACACATGCTCATTCATATCTGTGTGCTATTTAACAGTTATACCATGAGCTCGAGTCGTATATGAGCTAATAGCCAACGAGGCGCTTCGCCGAGTTGGCTATTAGTTCGTATACGACGAGAGCGAATGGTATAACTGTTTTATTATATAGCCAAGCACTGTACAAGAAACAAAATTACAGCGAAATGTTTGAAACGACAAACTTCCGGCATAGGCAACAGGCAACTAATACTTCCGCCATGCGTAATGATACATTCACACAGTGTTTCTCGCTGAGCTGTTCGGCAAACCGCTTCAGTGAAATGTTGCATAAATGTTGCTCGAGAGGCAAAAAATGTGTTAAGCAGATCAACAAAAAGATTAAAAGGTACCTTTATGAAGTCAAAAGGTGGGTCAGTTGTTTATACTAGCGTTGCTGTCGTGAAAAAGGTTTTGATTTCATGCAAAAATGAAACTGAAACACCTTCGGCAGTGAAACTAAATTACTTAGTTGGTTGTTTTTGAAAAAGAACCTGCTTTTTACTACTCCAAATGCTTATCTAAATAAACAAGGTCTCTTTACTGGTGATCTCCTACGAAATGTGTGTTGTATTTAAAGCTTGATTTTAACCGTGAGTTTCTTTGTTTGGCAACAAATTAATATCAACCCGCTAATTTAGTCGTGTTTCTGAAGTAAAAAGACGTAATTTTTAGGTGAATTTTACCATTTGACATGCTAAATTGTGTATTTGTTAATGTATTTTTACACAATGTTGTTTTTTTATACATTGGTTTGAGGGTGTTGATGTTTTTCTGTATAAAAATCCGTCAATTTCAACTCTCTTCGGCAGTTTAAAAAAACATGCCGCCATCTTGTTTTTCCTCTACTAGCAGGATATGAGCTGATAGCCTGGTAGTAGGGAACCAATCAGATTACGCAAAAGCTCATATCCGATAGCATGCTATATAATAATTTAGGTTATTCTAGATACGTATTTTTTAAACGGAGTAAATATTCGAAATTAATTAAGCTATTTAGCTTTGACAACTTCCAAAAATACACTTTTAATTAGGGGGCGGCACGAAAAATAACAATAGGCGCCTGTAGGCGCTCCCCTCCCCAATCACCCCAGCCCAGGCTAAACTATAAGTGAACAACTTGTTTACGGGGTGCAGCACATTGTTTGTGCGTTTTTACGCGTGTACTCGGGCTAGCCCGCTTTGCTGAGATTATTTCTTGTTAATTTTCATCTTGTGTTTATACGAGAGCCGAGCTTGCCCGCCTAGCCGAGATCTCGCTTTGTGAGACCGAGATCTCGGTTACCCGGGCTGGGTTTTTTTTCATGTAAACACGATTGACCGGGCTAGCTCGCCTACCCGGGCTGCCACTAAAAGCTTCGTACACTCGACAAAATTTGTTTTTAGCAGCTTTTTTCGACGTATTAACAATTCACAAGTTCCCGCTTGTTTCATATTTAAAACAATGAGACTTCGTGTCTTACCAGAACTGATAAAATTACGCAATTAGCACAGAATAAAGAATATCGATGCAATCTTTTGTAAGCCCATCGTTAATAAAAAGATTAGCTAACCCACGAAAGCGTCTTCACGAAGACTAATTAATGTAAGCCTGGTTTCCATATAGCCGTAAGAGCCGGCGGCATGGCTGCGGCCAGGGGCAATGGTCCAATCGCATACAGCTTTTTATTGCTGGCTAATTCAACACTGTCTATGATTGGACCATCGCCCCTTGCCGCAGCCATGCCGCCGGCTCTTACGGCTATATGGAAACCAGGCTTAATTAAGTCTTCGCTATGATCACGAAACACACGAACGAACGTTTTGATGTCCTATTTCAGTTCCTTTCAGCACTATTTATTCACACAGTCAAGCAAACGAACGCGTATCGAAGCGAGTTCAACAGTTTTTCAGCCCGGTTTGCCGAGACGAAAACGATTACATGGACATTTTCATCCCGGTTAACCAGGCTAGCCCGCTTGCCATGTAATGTTAAAGTGCATATAAGTGCATATATCAATCTGAATACGTTTCCACATATAGAGCAAACAGTTGTTCAGTGAAATATATTTTTTTGATTGGAGCATATTCTTCAATGTTTTTTTTGGCGATTCGCATTTCTAGTATGGTAATGAGATGACGTCTATACGCAGGCATTTGGCTTTCTTTCTCTTTTTGGCAAGATAAACTACCTGAGAATTTTTGTGGAAAAACTCATACAATATGGAACATGTTGTTCCAACACACCATTAATGGAAGAATTGGGTCATGTCACTCCTGCAAATAAATATTGTATAGATAATGATGACTACTTTGGCGTCATCTCATTTATTACCATTTTGAAAACAAAAATCTCTATTAAAGCAATAAAGGTTGCTCCAATCTAAAAAAATATTTCGTTGTTCAACTATTTGCCAAAGGTACAACGTATTTAGATGATACAAAATTTGAGGTTATATGCACTATAACTCTTTCCTGTCCGAATCGGTCTTTGGTATTTTATTCACCTCTGGGGAAGCCCTCGGACAGGAATCAGGTAAGGTCTTCGTTAAGGTTTGCAGGGTCATTTCGGTAAAACGCTCTCAATTCGTCAGAATTTATGCCACAAAAATAGATATCGTTAGAAATCTATTAATTTGTAGAATACAATGTTGTCTTTGATTTCGCTGAATAAAATCGTCTGGCATTAGCCAGAATAAAATACTAAAGATTCGTCGTCAGGCTTCAAAGTGCTAAAGTGCTTATGAAACGAAAATTAAGTTATCTCAAAGTACTTTTGAAATGACAGAGTAACATCTTTTGCAGTTTTTTTTGTTTCCTTGCTTCGTTGTTCAGATTTTCAGTTTGTTTTTGAAATGTGAAACTAACCAGTGACATCACAACGTGCATAGTGACTTACACACGCAAAAAACGCACACTCTGTGTCAGACCTGATCAGTGAACTCTATATAAGGACTGGAACGATACCTACAAACCAAATTTTGAAGCCGTCATGGAGGCTGACATACAGGGCGGCCCCAGTCCTCTTTATATGCAAGAAAATCTTTATTTTTTAAGTTATATTTTGTTATGAACCAATACAAAGAAATGCAAACATGCTACAGTAACAGATAGTTCTTCTAAAGGCTTTTAGCAGCAAAAACGTAGCTTGAATATTTGACAAAAAACACATTTTGAGTCCGAAACCGCGCGGATCTCTTGATTTTTTTGTAGGGCAGCCTCCAAGTGTTGAGTCAGTTGAGGTATCAAAAGTCCAGAAAAAAGTCTATAAAACTATCTTGAATCAAATAAAGATAGCATTAATCAGGGCTAAAGCCTACTGAAATCTAGTGGCTATAATCTGTCGAGCATATGGATGCTGAAATGATGAATAAAAAACCATAAAATATTAAATTTTCTGAACAGTCAAAAAATCGAACAAAACACAGAAATACGAACCCACAGTGTTTTAAAAGGCATCAAAGATAAAAAAATATATGTGGTCTTACAATGATTCAAAAGGTATGAGGAGACTATTCATAAGAGCAAAGGCACAGCTTGACAAGGTTGCAAGAATTCATAAAATAAAGACGAATAAATACTAAATATAACCTGAATTTTCGTTAGGACGAGTTTCCATCAATCCAAGCAAAATTTTTGCTTTCGTTTGACAATATATTTCCTGCTTCAATCTATTTTTGCCAGCAAACATACCTCAGACAGAAAGGACAATGATTCTAATACATACTGACTTCGTTATATCAATTCAAATGAAGTTCAACTACAAAAAAATAAAAAATTCTCGCTGGGCCATTGTCTGTTTTTCTACCGCTCCTTGGACGTTGGTCAGACGTTCATGTGTTGCCCCCAGCAGCCGGCAGTTTGGCTTCATCCAATCATAGGGCCGACCTTATGGAGGTATCGTTCCAGTCTTTATATAGAGTTCACTGGACCTGATGCAGAATGATGTCAGATCTGTTCAGAAAAATGTAGCGACCCCTGATACAGCCTGTTGCCGTATCAGCTATGATACACCTATGATATCATATCTGTATCATACCTGCAGCTACCACAGACTGTTCAGAACAAATTCTGTGAAACTGTATGAGCCTGACACGGTCAGTGCTGTATATAACAGACTGAACAGGTATGTTGTCTACGGAGCTGTCGCAGTCTGTTAGAAATTCCAACTAAATGTTGATACATCAGCGCTGGTACATTTCTGTAGCTGTCAGGCTGTAATCAAGGGTCGCTACATTTCTCTGAACAGATCTGATATCAGAGCTGATCAGACTGTGCGTTTTTAGTTGTGTACTAGAAAACCTTATATATTTGCTATATTATTAAACGGAATCAGTTGAAAATATATATTTTTGTTGTTGTAAAGAAAACACACACACACACATAATTGCTTCGAAGTGATTCCGTCTGATAATAGAAAACATATATAACCCAGTGTAACTCGATGTAAGTTAAAATCTGATACTTGGAACGCTAACGTCCAGTCGTTCGTGGGGCAAAAAGTTCCAGGCCCCTGCGCGGTTTGCAGGTAGATTTCAGTCTCCCACAAAATGTTTTTTACGCGGTCACCGTTCTTGAGCGAACCGCGAAGGCTCGAAAAGGTTTGAAAAATTGTTTATTGAATCATTTTATCACGCTTTGCTAAACGTGCATTTTAAATTTTGATTGGTTGTGCTATGCTGCCGAACTAATTATGCAGTGATTGTCTATTTGTTGCTATGGTAAAAGTCATTGTCTTTACAAAACGTGCACGCAGTTTGTCAGTAAAGAAATTAAATCAAATTTTCGTTATATTATAAACCATATATATTAGAGTTTCGTCACTCCGAAGAGGATACAAAAAATCAACACAAACTTAGTATAGAATATGCCGTTTAGGTTAGTATCAGTTTCATCAGTGTCGTTTTGTTTTAAAAAGCATTCCGCATTCGTACCGAAAACAACAACTAGCCATGAGTAAACGTGAAAAATAAACAATCTTGTTGTCACTTTACTTCTTAAAATATCATAATGCCGTTTAATTTAACACATTCCAACAAAGAATTAAAGGAGCAGAAATAAGAAAATGACATTGGATATCAAGTATCAATACGTCTTCAAACTCGTACAAGAATAGCTTTCTCACTCTTGTTCTCACCTTTTCAGCTGGCTGTTTTCATCCTAGCCAGCAAAAGGACGTCTGTTTTCTCAGCCCATTTTCATCCCGAGACCCGAGTTTAATTTGCTGTACAATTTCGGACTGCTATACAGTAAATAAAACAACAACAGCACTGCACAACAATATGAAACCATTAAATGCACGTTTAGTCTGACAAAATGTTTGATAAACAATTTTTCAAATTCGCAGTTCGCTCAAGACGGGCGGCCGTGTAAAAAACATTGTGTGGGGGACTGAATCCTACCTGCAAACCGCGCAGGGGCCTGGAACTTTTTGCCTCACTTTTTGGTTCTTCGTTAGCGTTCCAGGTATCACATTTTAACTTAAGTCATTGTGCACGTTGTGATGTCACTGGTTAGTTTCGCTTATAAAACAAACTGTCGTGATATCTTAAAAACGAAGCAAGGAAACAAAAAACTGCAAAAGATTATACTTTGTCATTTTAAAAGTACTTTCAAATAAGACAAACTTAATTTTCGTTTCATAAGCACTTTAAAGAGATTGGACCTCTCCATGCGCTGAATAAAATCATCTGGCGTTAGCCAGAATAAAATACTAAAGGCTCGTCTTTAGGCTTCAAAGTGTTAAAGAGATAGGTTTTAACACTTTGAGGCCTGGACCTCTCCCTGTGCTGAATAAAATGTGCTGGCGTTAGCCAGAATAAAATACTAAAGGCTCGTCTTCAGGCTTCAAAGTGTTAAAGAGATAGGTTTTAACACTTTGAGGCCTGGACCTCTCCCTGTGCTGAATAAAATGTGCTGGCGTTAGCCAGAATAAAAAAACTAAATGCTCGTCTTCAGGCTTCAAAAGAGTTAATCCGTTCCATATAATAAAGCAATAATGCATTTTTAATTAAGGCTAGATAGTGCATTTTTATTCATACACTCACACAACGAGTATACTTATCAACATTAATTCATAATTTCGTTTCCTTCATGTTTTCATCTGCAACAACACTTTCAAGCAGAGGTGTTTTATTCTTATCTTTTGTGATGGGTTGACTTGCTTCTTTGTAAAGAAGCCATGACAACATGTAGAACAATGTTCCAAGTCCTACAGAAAAAATAATAAAAATAAAAAAAACAAGCTATTACTACTCTAACACAAACTCGAACACGAACTTGAACACGAACACGAGCTCAAACACGAACACGAACTTGAACACGAACTCAAACACGAACTCAAACATGAACACGATCTCGAACACGAACTTGAATACGAACTCGAACATGAACTCGAACACAAACTCAAAATCGAACACGGACTTGAACTTGAACTTGAACACGATCTTGAACACGAACGTGAACACGAACTTGAACTTGAACACGAACTTCAACTTGAACACGAACTCGAACTTGAACACAAACTCGAACTTGAACACGAACATGATCTCGAATACGAACAACACGAAATTGAACACGAACTCACGATGTTGAACACGAACACACGAACTTCAACACGGACTCCAACACAAACTCGAAGCGAAAGTCTTTAAATTTCACGTACCTGTCAATATGCCAGCAATTGTTGTAATCATTTTCATTTGTTCATCCATGTCGTAAACCAAACAATAACCAATCTTATCACAAACTTTTTGCCAAATAACGCAATTTAAATCCACAACATGACCAAACAGTACTGGACCAGGAATATGAGCAAGCACTTTTGATGAAAAATATTGTAAACCAAAAGCAAATGAAAGGTCTTCTGGACGTAAACATCTGAAATAATCCACAACATATTATAGTTTAACTGTTAATTGTTCAACCAGAGTTTAGTCTAGGTTATTAAAGTGCCCCTAACCTCGACATTTTTTATTGTCTAATTTGGAAGAAATTTTAAAATGATAAAGTAACTTCTTTGGAAGATTTTCACTTGTTCATTTTGAGATATTTCATTTTGTTTGATTATAAGCAAATGTCCGGAATTTACGTCACACATGCATAATGACTTATCGAAGAAGTTTGTGTATCTCTTTCATTCTCGAACGAAATCCTTTAAAATCGAGAAGTTTGGTGTTGTGGGAGAAACACGCACACATGTTATTCATACTTTAGTGTTTTTATTTGATGAACGCAAAGATACATAACATTCTCTGATAAGTCATTATGCATGTGTGACGTAAATTCCGGACATTTGCATATCAAACAAAATGAAATATTGCAAAAACAAAGCAAAAAAGGGAAAATCTTCCAAAGAAGTTACTTTATCATTTTAAAAGTTATTGTGGCTAACGACAAACAATTTTGTTCATCTCTGCGGAAGCCGTCGAACAGGAATGAGTTAAAAAGTATTATAGATAAGTTTTGTGGAAACACCATGTGAAATATTTCTTAAGCTAAGCTTTCTGTTGACTCAGGCCTTCGTCAGAGCATAGATCAGTGCAATAACAAGCTGTTCGCTCACGTCATTATAAACTAACCAACTGATATATTGAATCATGTAAGAATACAATGGCGTATCACGTTAATTTTACTAATTAAAAAACAAAATCAAGAATGTTCTCCAAATAGGGCACAACACATGCTGTTTAATGGCTGTCCCTCTTGAGAGATAGTGTGATGTTTTGCAATCTCAATAAATTCCCTTGTTCTTCGCGTGAAGTATTGCTTGTCCCTGGCTAAGAGTGACGACTCTTCCCACTTAACACGATGGTCATACTTCCAAGCGTGTTTGGCAACAGCAGATTTA
>JAWNZC010000302.1:752500-810000 GCA_035771165.1 Paragorgia papillata
ACCAACAGTCTTTCTCAAATGATCTACTTCAACTGAACATCTACTGATACTCCTAAGTTCAAATTATTAATTTATTTTTTTGGGGGGGGGGGGGGGGGGGTGTCCCACAAAATGGCTATTAACCGTGATATAAACCACTGTCGATTATTCAACCAATGGAATGTCGATTTGAAACGGATTATCCCAGAGCCTACGTTTGCGCGGCCCGCGTGAGAAGGCTCTGGGAACGAGATTGGCCGATGCCAGGGATGCCTAAAGGCCCCGGGGACGAGGTTGGTTTAGATATGTTAGTCGTCTACAAGTGGTAATAATTCCATGTCCTACATAACCCAGGTACTTCATGAAAGCCTTACCCCAACACACACCCTAACCTAAGGATAAAAATTCGTGTAAATAGGACATGGATTTATAACCCTACAAATCGCCTATCATGAAGGTGTCGTATTACATTTGGAAATGTGTTTCAAAACATGTTTAAATATTTTCTGTTGGTACGATTTACATGAATTATATATCGGAACCATCGCTTGAATCTGCCGAATTCAGCACTATAGGTTTTGTCTAGTCTACTGAAAGTATTCAGATCGTTTGATTATTCGGCTAAACGGGCTTCTTGTTTACACCAAAATCGCTTCATGGAACCAAGTACTCCATAGTGAGTGTAACCAAAAGTCGAGAGTCGAGACAAAACAGTCGAGAGTCGAGACAAAGAAGTCGAGAGTCGAGACAAAAAAGTCGAGAGTCGAGACAAAGAAGTCGAGAGTCGAGACAAAAAAGTCGAGAGTCGAGACAAAGAAGTCAAGAGTGGAGAGAGATAAAAAAACAAGAATTACAAAGGTGTGATAATTATCGAGCTATTTGCGCTAAGGAAGCGGGGTATACTGGCATACTATGAAAACCGGACTCGGACTCAAAAAGTCATAAATTTTGTAATTCGTAAGCCTTTAAACAAGAAAAAATAGTAAAATATAAAATATTATAAAACTGGAAGACATGACCCAAATATTGTGACAAAATGGAACAACAATACATGTGGTTATTCGCGGAAAACACACTCAGACCACTATAGTTAAACACAAGTACACAATTCTGTTGGATCGTCCTATATTTAAAGAAGGTAAATAATAATGGTTGTATACACGGCACTTTGAGTTTGCACATCCCCTTTTGTTATGAAAGTATAATATGAGAAGATGAGTCTACCATATTACCTTCCAACGCAAAAGATAATGTGATTAAACATCACCTCCAGGCGCAATTGCGCTTAACATTGGCGACATGTTGTTTCGTTCGGTTTGGTCACTATATTTGGTTCAGATTTTTCACAGTATATTATTAATAATAAAAAAATATATAGTTATATATATTTTGTCTTTTTTTTTATCTCTCTCGACTCTCGACACTCTACTTTTGGTTACACTCCTTCATACTTCATATAATACTCGCAATTCAAATCGACAATCAGCGTTAATTAATACGTCTAATTGTACAATTACACAGCTTCAGAGCGGTTCTACATAACTCATTACGCTGCTTAATGATTGCTTCTGAGAGTTTTGTATTTTTTTAACAAATACTTAATATGCGCACGCTGTTCCTCAGGTTTTCTAGATGTCGAAGGCTACGCCAATATTTGTAGAAATCAGTATAGCCCGAGTGAACGCCTGAGCAGGCGTCTTGTTTACTTTATAACGTCAGTCACAGAGTGCTGTGTAGGCAGTATTTTAGATAGAGCAAAGTGAAAAGATGGTAAACTGCTGAAAATAGTTTTGATAACGAGATACTGACGTTTCAAGCAGAGACCTTCATCAGGGTAAAAACAAGTTTTCTGTGTAGGCAGTGTTTTAGATGGAGCAAAGTGAAAAGTTGGTAAACTGCTGAGAATAGTTTTGATAACGAAATACTGACGTTTCAAGCAAAGCTCGTTATCAGAGTAAAAACTAGAGTCTTGTGTAGGCAGTGTTTTAGATGGAGCAAAGTAAAAAGATGGTAAGCTGCTGAGATCAGTTTTGATAACGAAATACTGACGTTTCAAGCAAAGCTCGTTATCAGAGTAAAAACTAGAGTGCTGTGTAGGCAGTGTTTTAAATAGACTGCAAAGTGAAAAGATGGTAAACTGCTGAGAATAGTGATGTTTCAAGCAGAGCCCGTCGTCAGAGTAAAACTAGAGTGTTGTGTAGGCAGTGTTTTAGATGGAGCAAAGTAAAAAGATGGGAAACTGCTGAGATTAGTTTTGATAACGAAATACTGACGTTTCAAGCAAAGCCCTTTTTCAGAGCAAAAACTAGAGTGTTGTGTAGGCAGTGTTTTAAATAGAGCAAAGTGAAAAGATGGTAAACTGCTGAGAATAGTTTTGATGAGGAAATACTGACGTTTCAACCGGAGCATTTCTTCAGAGTAAAAACTGCAGTGCTGTGTAGGCAGTGTTTTAAATAGACTGCAGTTAATAACTTTTCCAGTTTGCTCTTTTTAAAATTTATTAATTGTTTCAAGCGTTGCAAATATCCAGAATAAATTACACAGCACGTAATTTGACGCAGAAATCGCAGGCATCACTTATCACTACCGTCAATCGCCAACTAAAAAAATCAAATAAACAGCAAAATGGTCTTTAAAAGCCAGACATTACAACAACTACAATTTGTTTATGCGTTTAGTTCAACGATTGACCTTCAGAGAGTTGAACTCGAATTTCAGCCGTAAATCACAGCTGCGAATGTCGTACACATTAACTAACGCGCTAATCTACACAAATGTGCAAATGCAATCAATCGCCATCTTAATTGCCACAAACACCAAACTCCACATGAACTGTATTCACGGATTTCAAATCGGTAGCTCGATAGGAAATTGTTACCTTGTGTGTTTAGTTTGTGTAATTAAATTACTTAGTGCTAAAATTTCGGTTGTTTTCGCTGTTACAAGTTGTCGTTAGTATAGTACTTTGAGCTTGGAGTTTGTAAAGTTTTGTTAGTTCTTGCTGTACAAGCTGTCGTTAGTTAGTATAGTACTTTCAGCTTGGAGTTTGTAAAGTTTTGTTAATTCTTGCTGTACAGGCTGTCGTTAGTTAGTATAGAGTTTGTAAAGTATTGTTAGTTCTTGCTGTAGAAGCTGTCGTTAGTTAGTATAGTATTTTCAGTTTAGAGTTTGTAAAGTTTTGTTAGTTTTTGCTCTACAAGTTGTCGTTAGTTAGTATAGTGCTTTCAGCTTGGAGTTTGTAAAGTCTTGTTAGTTTTTGCTGTGCAAGCTGTCGTTAGTATTATAAATGGTTGACAATAGCAAAGATATATAGCCTTCTCCAATAACTCGTTAAACACATGTGACGTCAAAATGTTTAATTTGCATGTCAATTATGACAATTAAACAAACTAAAATATCTCAACAATGAACCAAGGAAACGAAAAACTGAAAAATATGCTACTTTGTCATTTTAAGTGTTCTTTCAAATAAGAGAAACTTAATTTTCGTTTGGTGTTATACAGAGTGAAATAGTGGTGTTAGACGGAGTAAAATAGTCTGGTGTTAAACAGAATGAAATAGTCTGGTGTTGGACAGAGTAAAATAGTCTGGTATTAGACACAGTAAAATAGCCTAGTGTTGGACAGAGTAATATAGTCTGGTGTTAGACAGAGTAAAATAGTCTAGTGTTAGACACAGTAAAATAGCCAGGTGTTAGACACAGTAAAATAGTCTGGTGTTAGGCTGAGTAAAATAGTCTGGTGTTGGCCACAGTAAAATAGCCTGGTGTTGGACAGAGTAAAATAGTCTGATGTTGGACAAAGTAAAATAGTCTGGTGTTAGACACAGTAAAATATTCTTTAAAATAAATCAAATATCAAAATTTTTCTCGCCTACCTTGGCCAAAAGATAAACAAGTTATTCCAAGAAGAAAGCACCACGGATTATTAAAAAACTGCAGCCACCGTGGACTAAATCCCAAATAGCCAAACCTTTCATCCCTGCTAACCGTGGAAGTATGTTCCGCATCTTCATCCTTAAGGTTAAACCGATCATTTTTCATCTTTGCGTAGTGCAAAAGACGTCCTTTTTGTAAAACCTCGTTGCTTTGAGATCGAAAATACACCCTGATTCCGACCAACGGCTTCGTCTTTTAGGTAACACAGGAATACGTTTCTTAAATTATTTATTCTTTGACGCAAAGTCTCCACTCTTCTCCAAATCAATTGGAGTCTCTGTATTGAAATAAAACGCAATAGCCCCACAGACGGGACAATCTGCTTTCACGCTAAGATAATTGCTTTGCTAATTGGTCAAAACGACCCCTATAGTTTTAATACAGTGTATCAATTCGGCTACAGGGGATGTGATAGACCCCCGCCTAAAGCCATATCATGGCGCGTAATTGTTATGAATATGGACTATAATATTTCTTAAACAGATACCCTTAGGAGCAAGTAATGGTGCCTTCTTATGTGAAGTGAAGTGATGTGAAGTGAAGTGAGGTAAAGTGAAGTGAAGTGGAATGAAATGGAGTGAAGTGGAGTGAGGTGAAGTGGAGTGAAGTGGAGTGAAGTGGAGTGAAGTGGAGTGAAGTGGAGTGAAGTGGAGTGAAGTGGAGTGAAGTGGAGAGAAGTGGAGTGAAGTGGAGTGAAGTGGAGTGAAGTGGAGTGAAGTGGAGTGAAGTGGAGTGAAGTGGAGTGAAGTGGAGTGAAGTGGAGTGAATTGGAGTGAAGTGGAGTGGAGTGAAGTGGAGAGAAGTGGAGTGAAGTGGAGTGAAGTGGAGTGAAGTGGAGTGAAGTGGAGTGAAGTGGAGTGAAGTGGAGTGAAGTGGAGTGAAGTGGAGTGAAGTGGAGTGAAGTGGAGTGAAGTGGAGTGAAGTAAGGCGAAGTGGAGTGAAGTGAGGTGAAGTGAGGTGAAGTGAGGTGAAGTGGAGTGAAGTGGAGTGAGGTGAAGTGAGGTGAAGTGGAGTGAAGTGAAGTGGGGTGAAGTGAAGTGAGGTGGAGTGAAGTGAAGTGAAGTAAAGTGAAGTGAGATGAGTAGAGAAGAGAAGAGACGAGACCAGACGTCAGGTCGACGAGTAGAGTAGAGTATACTAGAGATGAGACGATTAATTAATAAACTAATCTGCAAAGCCGATTAACCGGCCATTTTAAAATAATCGGTAACCAGCCGATTATTGTGTAATAATCGGCAAAATAATCGATGCATGTCTTAAATTAAGCTTTTCATGAACGACGCAAACACATACCATAAGTCCGGTAAGTGCATAAGCCCAAACACAATAGTCCTTACTTCACAATGATTACAGAGCGTTTCACATAACAATTGACGGAAGAGTTCCGACGATCGTTTGTTATTTCGGATGTTTGCCACAAAGTTTACGAACTTCGCAAATTCGTTACGTATAGCAGCCGATCAAATAGCGAGCATCAAAACAAAGTTGCAATGTTTGTCGCTAACTTCGGAAGCAATGAACCGGAACGTCGGAACTTCTGTCAAAAGATTTTTGAAACGCTTTTGATTTAATAGTTTTGAATATGTGTGTCAGAATTGAGTATATTCTTTTATAAACTAATGTTAAATATTATAACAATTGTTGTGTTACAAAAAGTTGTCTCGTTTTTTAAATTTTTATTGCAATTCTTCTCTGATAATAGCGTAGCGCATACCGAAATTGATTCTCAAAAACACGCAAAACTAATCATCACGAAACATTTCTGTTATATTTAAAAAATCCTGCTTGCAATTTACCAATCGCAAACGAACGATTATTTTCTTGGTGGTAGTGTCCTCGTTGACTATTTAACAATTATTCGCGGAAGGCGAGGTGAATATCGGTGTATAATAACCGAGACGAAGTCGAGGTTATTATTCACCGATATTCACTGAGCCTGAGGCGAATAATTGTTTTAGTATAAATACACATTTTCGTACTTTTAGGAACAACATTTTCTTTAAAATTGTTAATTTCCTCATCTGTCGCATTGACAACTTGGCTGGCGGCCATTTTGAATAAACGCTGTAGGTGATTATCGAGAATTAATCCGAAGTAGCTCGACCAATCAGCGCGCGTGCTTTTCTATAATCACCTGTGTATTTATACTAACAGCTCTTAGTATCAACCAGAGGAGGTTGGACAGCAGCCGCAAAGCATCATGGTCCTAACGCTAAAATTGATAAATTATTGATTCATTTGCATCTGACCGCCGACGAGGAATGAACTCCGCCCAGTGGACTAGATGCGCAAAAACTTTTGAAAACTCGTCACAGTTGATCCAGAATTGATAAATCTGATGGTCAGAAAAATACGAGAACAATTCGTGGTTATCATAGACAATTAATATGATCAGATTGTGCTTTATTTGGCGTATATTCGTGACAATGGCGGATGGGCATTCAAGATAGTTTTCAAGGACTACTCAAGTTCCTTCGGATTCGACGCATTTTATGTTACAAATAATGGAGCAAATCAGAAACGAATTAGATGTTTACAACAAAGAAGGATTTGGTTGTGCTGTGCAACGTGTGATTTGTTACAACTGGAGAAAAGCGTGAGGTGAGAAATCAACATTATTTGTTGTTTAGTGGTTAATGATTTCCCTCTCAAATTTTTTCCTATTCTATAAACTTATGATGCATTTTCCGTGGTTTAATGTTTTGCATTCTGCAGTATTACTGTAAACTTCTATAACTGTTGTGTGTAGCAATTATCTGGATCAATTAGATACAACTATCATCCTTGGGGGTTCCCCACCCCCCCACCAATTTTTTAACAAACAGTCTTGTTTCCTTTTATACTTACTATAACTTGTATCCCAAATTTTATAAAATTGTGAATAAAGCTAGCTTAAAATGTATTATTCAATAAAAATCTTGTATTTTTCTTTATAATTAAGGAGAATTAAAAATCGAGATAATTTATTGGATTGCCTCCAGAATCTATTGATAAACTTGGTATAACTGGTCAAATGTTCAAATATTTATATTTTATCAAATAAAGTGTATTTCTTGTATCCTCAATATATATGTAAATAAGGAACTTGAATAAAATTAAAATGTTTTGTCTCAATATTGATCTTGGTTACTTCTAAAGCAATACTGTATTGACACTGATACAGGTATTCAATCAGGGGCATTGTTAATATTGGTTCAACATTATTGCAGTGAAGCAACCCCCCTGCCAAGGAAACATCAACTTTGGCACATTTATTAGAGAGGGCATCAGAAAAGTTACTGTATTAAGGTAGACATGTGAATGAACTATATATAATACAGACAAAGTCCAGCGCAAGGGTGTCTGTCTTAGACATAATATATAGTTCACTGTTTATCCATATGTACATGCAGTAGCCAGTAGCACTCAAAGGCAAAGGGATGAATAATATCCAGGCATTTAATTAGGCTTTGGGACCCAGCATTTGGATTGTATAATATGCAAGATAATACTTCTGTGTTAAAATTTTATTAGTTATGTCCACAATTATTATGCATTGCCTTATGTAATTATACAACATGACAACATGCAAAACTTCAAACTACATATTATTTGAATGTTATTTAGTAAAAGAGAATCCATCAATTTATCATTGTAAAAATCCTGTTTAGATTGGTGCTCGTGCATGGGCACTCAGTCTGAACACCACCAAAGTTGGTTCTTCCAACACTGACAGTCCTCTGTACTGTATCTCTTCACTTCCTGTAAAAAATACGATGTGAGATGGAGTTATTAACACTTTCATGTCTTAAGAGTTGACTGTACAGCCTACAAACCAAGGGGTGGACACAGGGGCACATGATACCACCTCACCCCCACCCACTTGGTTAGAGTCCCCCTTTTGCAACAAAAAGGCCCTTTATCAGAAGACATGTGCCTCAAGGGTGGTTATGAAGCTCTGCCCTGATACAAGGTACTTTTGAAACTAAGTGTACATTTCCCCCACCCCCATCAACTTGCTTCCTAAATCACTGACTCAGTTGAAATGGACAACTGTGACAAAAGGGATAATAAATATTTGTATACTGAAAAACAATACAAACAATAACAAATTATAACAAATTAGCAAAAAATAAAAAAATACTACAACTACAATATATTATTCACAATAATAAACTACAAATAATCCACACATCAATTTTAATAATCATACTGCTGTCATGGAACACAATGTTATTTAATATATAAAAAATATCTATACATATCAGGCCTGTATACATATATAGCAGATCTTTAAGAAAGTTCAGTACATTATGCAATAATATTTACAGAATGTATAAATGTATGTAGGCCTGGTATGTATACAATTTTTCCAGAATGATGATATGGTGTTTTTATACAGCGAGGTCAAGCGTTTTGGACCATAAAAACAGACAAATACCAAATTTTACCCTTTAATAATTGTCCACCGCTCATTTTACACTTACTTTAAAGAATAAAGCTCGAAATATTAGGAAACTTCCAAAATTCTTGAGAAAAAAACAAGTTTTAGTGGCGAAAGGCTCTCTTAAATTATTAGGCGCCATCTTAGCAAAAGCCGAAATACCATGGTCAGTTCAACGGCGAATATCTCGAAAACAGTGAGTGGGTCACCGGGAGTCGTCGCATTAGAATCAAAGATTAGACATTTCTCCAACTTATACGCAAAAATTAGAGAATTCGAACCGTTGGAATTCGAGATTTTTTGGTTTGAAGATTGTTGACAAACCGGAAGTGGGGTCGTCGCTTTAGACCAAATGGCTTACATAAACGGTCAAAATAAAGTAGAAAAATACATTTACCTTGCAAAATCCTGCAGATATGGATAGTCCAACAACATATCAATCGATATCGTTGCTTTTTTAAAGAAAAAATTGAATAACAATAGCGTAATATTCGGCATTTCCATGTCCAATGCAAAATTTTCATTTCGAGAACGATGAGAAAATGAAGCCAATTCATTGGCCGAGAAATTCACGTGACAATCACGTGACAGCTGTCCGGCCTCCTCTGGTATCAACCAACTCGTGGTCTATTACAAATCCGGCTTTCTGATTGGCTGAGCTACCATTGTCTATTGGTGATAGACAATGGTAGCGTTATCCAATGATAAACCTTTTTATAGCTGGAATACTCCTATTCTGACCAATCAGAAGCCACGGTATATTCACGCCGCAAGCAAAACCTGGAAACTAGGCTAAAAAATCAAACATGGCGTCTGCTACAATTTTTGTACGAGTGAAGAAAACATTGGGTCGAAAGTAATGGAAATGTATTCAGTTTGACATTTTCGAATATGAAAATGAATTCGCTTATGCCTATGGAGTATATCTACACCAAATTTGAAGCAAAGTAGTTACAATCTTGTGTTTTGTGAGCGCTTGTTTACCATACGCCATCGAACTGCTCTGCATTATGCATGGAGAGACTTCTGCAAACAAAAAGGTTAAACTATCTGAACATTTGGAACAATGTTTGATAAGACTTCTTTACGTTAAAGAAAAGTTGTTTATGGTTGATACTAAAACAATTAGACAACGAAAACAATTAGACAACTCGTCCTCGTTGTCTAATTGTTAAATAGAAAACTCGGCCTCGTTGTCCAATTGTTAAATGGACAATTTGCATTATAGCAATGCATCATGGGAAAAATGGTACGAAGCGAGCATTTTGCTTGTGAGAAGAATCAATTCTTTTAAGCACATTTTTTGTAGCGCAGGAGAATTCCGAAAAGGGCAATGTATTCGTTGGACTATAAAGTACGTTGTGTGCCAAAGACAGCGAAATCAGAGCAGAAATGGACGAGAAAATTGCTATAGAGCTATTGAAAGAGTGAAGAATATGCTAAAAAATATGTTCCCGAAGGGAGGTTCTTCTCGACGTTTTCAGGTGAGTAAGCTTAGTGAACATCAGACAGCTCATCATTTTGCCTCACAGACATGTGTGTGTTGTTGTTCTATCGCGATCTCGTATTTTCTGAATTACCAAGTGTTCTGTAATGATTTTTTCGTTTGTTGAAATTGACAACTTTTGGCGATGATGTCTGTCATTCGTTCGATTCAGCATGTCCTCTGAAGACAATGTTTTTAAAGAGTCTTTACATTTTTTGGCGCGGAAACAACCCGGTTTTACCGGCACTGGCACTTGTAAAATCACCAAGAAGAAAGCACTTTTGCCTGGGTTTCTACTGTTGTTTTTCTATTCTGTTTCCTTTGTTGTGGTCAGTTCATATCCTGTCAAATCAACCAGAAGGTTCTAGAACTATTGTAGGGTGTAAATTATATATTCATAACTATAAATTCGTTTAAAACGTTGAAAATTTACCCAGTTTTGTTGCTGTGTTGTAGTCAACAAGCTTTGTAAAACACAAGGGTGGTGCCACTGAGGCAGAGGGGGGCAGGGATGCTACACCCTCTGTTGGGGAACCATAGCCCTCCAGGCCCCATCGGGGAAAACTTACCAATTTGTCAGTGAATCTGGAAGGAAAACTGTATTTTTGTCAATTGGCAAATAACTTTTTAACTGATTAATTAGCCAGACAAGTAATTAATGCTTTTGTGAAATAAACTCGAAATCTCCCTACTATCCCCCCTGTCGGGGACCTTAGCCGCTGTGTCGGGGAATTCTTGGCACCACCCCTGGTAAAACAGTGACTTGGAAATTATAATTTAAGGCTATAGATAGTCTGTAAACTATGTACAACATTCTTTAATCAGATTTTTCTCAGTGTTCTCTCCATATAGACTGTAGACAAATTTTAGTAGTAGTTTTATAAATCTTGATAATTAATATTAAAATTTTTAGGTAAATACTGTATATAAATCTGTAAATAGTAAATTGTAAAATATATAATTATATAACTCATATATAACTGTAAATAGGAATAGGTTTTAGTATTAATTTATAAAATGGATAATGAACCATGTACAGTACTTCAATGGAGTCAGACAAAGTATTGACGACTTTAGGAGCCAAAGGAACTACATCTTCAGAAAGGAAGAGAAAAGGAGGTGGAACATCTTATTGTATTCCTACATGTCAGGGGCGGCGCGGAGCGTAAATTTTTTGGTATTAGTTGTGGTATATAACGTAGGGGGCTCCACCCCCAGAAAATTTTAGAGGCTCTGAAATGCAATCTCCAGCATTCTACAGAAGATATTCTTTGAAAAAATCAAGCGAGATGAAGATCTAAATGCTAAGCATTTTACGCAGTTCGATGACTTCACGACCAAATTAACGGAAACATCCATTGAATTTTATCTGTCTGTGACTATGATGTGACTAATAATATTGTAGCGGTACATTCCTTATATTCAAACGGCAAACGGTAAGTCTACTTTAAAGATATTTCGTTTTTAAAATTGTGGGATTGTTGGAAATACAAACCAGGCACAACTCAGAAACATAATGGCAATGTATAACAAACTTGTTCACTGTTCTCTTACTTAGTTTTTAAGTTTACACTTTACAGTTGTGACTCGATAGTAAAGAAAAAAGTTTTGAAACATCCCAGCGATGGCCACACGCCTCGCCACCGCAACGCCATCTTAGCGATACTGATGCGCTGCACGTGTGAATACAGTAGCTTGCGTGATGCGCCGACAATACATATGATCAGCGCAACGTCTGTCTGGTTTTGCGAACGCAGGCGGCCAAGGTATTAGAATCGCAAAACTAATACCTTGTATAGGATTGCGTTGTTAGATATACAAATATTCGCATCGTCCTTACCTTTGAAGGAGGACTTATGCCTTTTTTTTGTTAAATATGGATTCAAGAAGGTTTTCCTTTCGTCAGATAAGTTCTAGTCACCATATCAAAGCTTCAAAATTGTTATAAATAATTGCTCTTTGTTTCCATATTATTGAAGTGTTGAACTCCAGTGTTGGGAGCTTTTCCTTGTGAAATAGGCGATACAGCCGATACTAATTGTTAATGTAATGAAGTGAAAAGAATTGCAGACTTCTCGCTGCGAAATAAAAGCAGTTTTAAATCGAAATAGTAAAGCGTCTGACTTTAAAATATAAATATTGTACCACCTGTGGTGAAATTTAACACCGAAAATCCGCGTTTCTTGTCAAGCCAAGGTATTAGTTTTGAGATTCTAATACTCTTGAGGTCTAAGCCTTTCAAACACTTGTAACTAAAGTCGCTAAGGTTGTTGCGCGCATCAGCGAGGACGGTACGGTACTGCGGAATTGAAATCAAACAATCAAAAACAAAGATGTTGTTTTCTTCCATCCGTCTCTGTTCTTGGAATAATTATATTATTTTACAATTCATTTCAATCTGGAGAAAAAAAGGTATTAGACTAATACCTTTAATACCTTAGCGCGCCGCCCCTGCTACATGTACATGATAGCAACACAAAACGAAATCCAGAACTTTCATTTTACAAATTTCCAACTGACAGAAATCTGAGAAAGATGTGGTTGCATTAGGGTTGGTAGAGCTAACTTTGTCTGACTCCATTGAAGTACATGGTTTCATTATCCATTTTATAAATTAATACTAAAACTTATTTCCTATTTACAGATTTATATACAGTACCTACCTAAAAATTTTAATATTTATTATCAAGATTTATAAAACTACTACTAAAATTTGTCTGCTATATTAGCTATGAAGAGAACACTGATAACATTTATAAATAAAGAAAGTTTTACAGAGTTTACAGACTATCTATAGCCTTAAATTATTATTTCCAAGTCACTGTTTTACCAGGGGTGTAGCCTGCGAGCAGGCTACCAGGGGTGGTGCCAAGAATTCCCCAACACAGGGGCTAAAGTCCCTGACAGGAGGGGGGCTAGTAGGGGTCTGAGAGCTTTTTCCATCTTATCAGTGTGAAATTATCTGTGTTTCTACAGGAGTTTTATTTCACTATTAAAGCATTACCATAGCTGACCAGGTAAGCGCCCTCCCCCACAATGTTTTAGTTTTCATCAAAGGAAAGGGGTGGGTGCTTACATGAGCAGTGGGTGCTTACACGAGCAAAATGTGCCTTACGTGAAAAACTGATTTTACATGTATAAAGTCAACACAACACTCTGAATATATGAAAACAAACAAAACCATTTTAATACTCTTAATATATTGAAACAAACAAAACTATAATATTATTACAAAATATGAATTTAAAAATACGTGTTTATATGGTATAAAAGTCTTTTGATCATGTTCGTCAAACCCATCAAATTCTGAGTCCAAGTCATACAATATGTCTCCAGGTAGGTCATCTTTGCCTAATGCAGGAAAGTTGTCTGAAACGAGATCATCTCTGGTCCCTTTGCCAAGACGTGGTCAGTTCTACTGAGAGAATGTTTAAAAATAGCCTGGAAAATTACTTTTCCCTTAAACAGGGGGGTGAGTGCTTGCTTCAAGATGGGCACTTACCTGGTCAACTACAGTAATTACTTGTCTGGCTTAATCAGTTAAAACGTTCTTTGCCAATTGACAAACATACAGTTTTCCTTCCAGATTCCCTGACAAATTGGCAAGTTTTCCCCGATGGGACCTGGACGGCTATGGTTCCCCAACAGAGGGTGTAGCACCCCTGCCCACCCTCTGCCTCAGTGCCACCACACCTGTGTTTTACAAAGCTTGTTGACTACAACAAAACTCGGTACATTTTCAACGTTCTAAATAATTTATAGTTATGAATATATAATTTACACCCTACAATAGTTCTGGAACCTTACTGGTTTATTTGACAGGATATGAACTGACCACAACAAAGGAAACAGAATAGAAAAACAACAGTAGAAACCCAGGCAAAAGTGCTTTCTTCTTGGTGTTTTTACAAAGTGCCAGTGCCGGTATGCTGAATCGAACGAATGACAGACATCATCGCCAAAAGTTGTCAATTTCAACAAACGAAAAAATCATTACAGAACACTTGGTAATTCAGAAACTACGAGATCGCGATAGAACAACAACACACCAGGGTTCCAAATGAGCTCAGTTGTGCCTGGGAACCCCAAGTACAAGGTTTCTCAAATTTAGGCAAAAAAAATTAGGCAAGCAGAAAGTATAAATTAGGTTGTCTAGTTTTAAAGCAATACAGTGTAAAACATATACCCGTCCTTGGTCCACAGATGTAAGATGTTCTTTATTTTGAGGTTATTGAATAAGGAATGGGGATTTACATGTTTATATTGAGTAATCTGCGAAATATTATTATACTTTGGTGCATTCCAGATGCAGTAGACAAATATTTGCGTGGATGAAGTACATCTTAATTCACCTCTTGTCTTAAATGACTCGGTAGTCACTAGTCAGCTCTACCGATAAGTATGATGTCATTTAGTAATTACGTAAATACAGTATAAATACAATGAAGTATGTTACTAAAATTATATATTCTAGAAACTATATACTGCTGTTTTCAGGTGACCGCGCCGCGCGCCGAATTTTGATCGTTGTTTGCATTGTCTCAACTCCTACTTGACACGGCCCAAAGTACGAGTTCACACGGGTCAAGTACAAGTTCAGTTTAGTCAAGGTTATTTAAAATGCTTGTCGACAATAGCTCTTTTACTGTAAAATCAATGGACAAAGCTTTTTCACTAGTAATATCTCCTTCTGTGTTTGCTAAGTTTCATAATTATTATCTCAGAACTTGCATGCTGTCTGGGATCAGGCGTTAAATGTTATTAGTGTTCAATTTCAGTTCGTTGGGATAAGTGAAATGTGATTGGTTGATACAAAAATAAACATTAATTTACAACTGTCAAAAACTTGATTCGAGCACTAAAAATAACCCTGACTAAACTGAACTTGTACTTGACCCCGTGTGAACTCATACTTTGGGCCGTGTCAAGTAGGAGTTGAGACGGGTAATAATTCCATGTCCTAAATAACCCAGGTACTTCATGAAAGCCTGACCCCAACACACACCCTAATCCTAACGAATAAATTCGTGAATATAGGACATGGATTTATAACCTTGAGACGATACAAACAACGATCAAAATTCGGCGTGCGGCAATACTTGTTTCAATCCGGTTATTGGTTAATAGTTTTAGCATTTGAACCACTGCCACACCCACGGCCACACCCAATGCCACACCCACTTGTGAAACTGAAATTAGGCTATCAGTTTTTCAATCGCTGAACCCCAGGCAGAAAAAAATGCTCTTTTGGAACCCTGAACACACACATGCATATGTCTGTGAGGCAAAATGGCGAGCTGTCCGATGTTCACTAAGCTTGCTCACCTGAAAACGTCGAGAAGAACCTCCCTTCGGGAACGTATTTTTTAGCATATTCTTCACTCTTTCAATAGCTCTATAGCAATTCTCCTTAGCTACAACAAATGTGCTTAAAACTATCCATTCTTCTCACAAGCAAAATGCTCACTTCGTGGCGGCCATTTCGCCTGCAAGTGAAGCCCTAACATTTTCCCCATGATGCATTGCTACAATGCAAATTGTCCATTGCCAACAAATTAATGTATGATTATTGGATCATGACAGGCTTAAAACAAATTGATAACAGTCTAGAGATAAAAATTGGAAATCATAACATCAAACGGGTCCGTGACAAAAAAGTTCTCGGCATCATAACAGATGACCAATTAAAATGGACAAAACACAATGACGAACAATGTAAAAATATTTCCAAAAGCATAGCCCTTTTAAGAAAGGCAAAACCTTTTGTCTCGCAAAGTGTTCTCATAACTATGTATAACTCACTTGTGCTTCCCCATTTTAATTACTGTTCTACCATCTGGCATGATGGTAACACAATGCATATTACAAAATTACAAAAGAGAGCTGCACGTGTTATAACTAACTCAAATTATGAAATTAGATCTTCTGAAATATTTGAAACCCTCAAAAGGAAATCAATAAAAGCTATTCTCGACAATCGTGAATTGACTCAGAATATTTAACACAGTTATTCAACACTTGTAACAACAATTACCAGCTACGAAGCAAGAACTTAAAATTCTATTTGCCCAAGCCCAGAACAAATTTTCTTAAAAAAGGTTTTTCCTATCGAGGTGTTGCGTCTTGGAACAGAATACCAATAGACAAACTGCAGATGATTAACTCTACAGAATTGTCTATGGATATTACTCGAAAAGTACTTGACGACCTTTTTTAATGTATATAGCTTTTCGAATTCTACTAGTGTTTATGTATATAATTGTATATTATAAATTGTAGATATTTGTGTAGGAAGAGGAAATTTTATGATTCTTTCAATAGAGAATCATAAAGTTTTTTCTTCATATTCATTAAAATATTTTTCCTATGTGTAATACCGACACGGGCCCTTTGAAAATCACTGTGGTGAAAGCTCACCATGTTTAAATAAGTTTAATAATAATAATAATAATAATAATAATAATAATAATAATAATAATAATAATAATAATAATAATAATAATGATAATGATAATGATAATAATATATAGTAATACTTTATTAAAAATCCAATAAAAATAGAATACAATATTAACATCTGATCATTGAAAAAAATAGAAAGTGTTATAAAAAAATGTTCTAAAACTGTTCAAAAATTTTGTTCAATGTTATAAAAATAGTTAATCAGAATTGCATAACTAATTAATCAACAGATTGCTTTCTGCAACCTCAGTTGCTATATTCGTGTTAGTTACACATCGTGACGATCTTCGTGATCCTCTTATACATGAAATAGTCGATCTCAGCAATGAAAATGAAATATGACACCGCATCCAGGCTAACGTGATGTTGTAAGATGTTTTTCGTTTGTTGGCTAGAAGCTCAGCCAATCTCTTGTATATAATGCTCGTTTCTTTAGTGCAAACACCTGTTGTTGAGAAGACCTGAGGTGTAAATGAACCATGTTCGATTTCCCGTATTCGATCACCGTACTCCCTTTTCTTGGACATTTCATGTTTTCGAAATAAGGCAGAGACACTGGTGTTACGATAACTTGGCGCGTTTGGGTGGAAGACCCTTACATCAAAAAATGCGCTTTGAAATCGGCTCCAGAGACCTTTTGTCTTGATATCAACTCGAGCGTCATCTTGTCTATTCGCAGATCGGGGGAGGAGGATTTCTCCTGTTAAAGGTTGTAACAAGGGTTCTGTTTCAGTTTCTCTACATACTTCATTCATCCACTCGGCCGTCAGGTCACGAATTTCATTATGCCTTGCTATGACCATACCTCCATGTGGACAGATCATGGCATGATCGGTCGAAAAACCTTTTCCACATACACAATACTGGGGAAGATTTTTAAGCTGCCAACCATATCTAAGACTGAAAGCATCGCGGAACTCACTCTTGTTTAAATTGAGGCCACAATCATGCAATGGCAAAGCTGATAGCCATGAGGATGAACCTTTTTCCTTCAGCAAATCCATAACCCGTTGTTTGGTTGGGGGCAGACTTTCTCTGATTTGCGACGCTGATTGTAGGTGGTGGAGATTCTTTTGCTTACGCAAGTTGGCCTTGATCTCTCGTAGATCTACTTTCTTGTACGTGGTGGTTTGGTCAATAATCATCTTCTTCAAGGGATCAGTTATCTTCATGGATGATTCGTGATGGAAGTTTGCCCAATCCATGGGATTAGGGACATTGAGTCCACCATAACGTGCAGGTAGAGAGAGTAGTGCTCTTTCTTCATTTGAACAAATTACCAATGTCATTGATCGTTCGCATAACATATTGCCATTTCCCAATAATGGAATGAGAAAAGGCAGCATATGCAGCATGCGGATACATTTCTGCAATTTTCGATAGCGTCAGGATTTCTTCTTTCCATTCTTCTACTTTCATCTTTACAAATTCTTCTACAAATGAACGTTTGCCACACGCAGAACCAAGCATTTTGTGACCCAAGGTGGTGATCTTAATGTTGGTGTCTCTAAATAGAACTTTTGCCTGTTCGTGGAATTCTTCTTTAACCACCAGTGTCGTCTTACTGGCATCTGGTAGATAGCCGAATTCCGGCCCGACAAGTTTAAGATGTTGCTACCAACGCCCAAGCGCTTCTAACTTTCCTGCACCAGTAGAGTCGTCTGCAAACCATACTTGACTTGCATCGGGTTCTTCTGCCTTTAAACTTTTGATCAGTGGAGTTATTGCCAAACCATACATCGCCATAGCTAAGGGATCACCTTGAGTTGTTCCTTCAGTTGATAAAATTTCTCCTCCTCCAACAACAAACATCCTCACAGGGGCCTGGTAAGATCGTCGATATTGTTGGACATATGACTTGAATATTATGGAGAGCTGCCTTTCGATTTAAAGTGTTAAATGCATTTATAGCATCGACCAATAATATTGCTTCACATTCGTCAGAATCCATTATCTCATTTATAGCATGAACTGCCGCCTCGCATCCAGCTTCATAGCCCGCACAAGTCTGTAAAGGCCCAACTGCTTTCTGTACATCATCTCGCACTACTCTGAGGATGGACTTGCAAATTATACGTCTTGGTACTTCTCCGACCCCAATCGGACGTACACCAGGATTTTTATCCAAAGGGATTAATCTGCATGCTACAAACGCTGATAAACCTTCTGGGTCAACAACCGAAGTACACAAGCGTCTTGCTACTCCACTAAGGGCGTTGCACAGGTCGGTGGAGGCGGTTTTAAATGACAAACAGAAACGACGCCACAGGTAAGCATCAACACCTGATGGGCCAGCTGAACCTTGGATCTTATCGGCAGTTTCCTTTATTACTTCGCCTGTAATACCTTCAAATATGATTGGATCGTAGTGACTCTCCTCAGAATCTGTGGTGGGTAAAAGAATATCAGGGCTTGGAATCTTGCTCACAGGATGCTTTTCAATGAGAATTTCTCTAGTTGTTTTCCACTTAATATTTCCATCTTCATCTTCACCTGTTGGTATTAGAAAGTCGGGATCCAAAACACCCCTTTGATTTGCAATAGAAATAAGACGTACCGCCTGACGTATTTTTCCTGGGAGCATTAAACGATTAAAGCCCTTCGCAATGTGGTTGATTTCGTTATGTGAGGTATAGTTCGAGGACAAATGGCTTTGAATACATTTTCCTTCCGATATTAGCTGTTTAAACTTTCCTGCTGACCATAAACTCAATCTACGCACCACACAAGACGCATGATCTTTACTCTTACTTTTCGCATGAGGCTTTTGCAATAGGAGGCTTTGCATCACTGAACACTTTAAGAGCAATACATTCAATGGGTGACTCATCTGCATATGCCTGGTATAAACGGGTTAGCTCTTTAATAAAGGCTTTACCGGCTTTTCCTGAGGGAAGCAGAAATATATTTCTTCTCCATGTTACTATTTCTTCATAGGCATCGTTTATAGGTCGAATACAATCATCTCCACTTGATTCTCCCCATTGAAAACTGGCCGGTGTATGTATTTCATCCGGTAAAGGGAAGGCATTTACATTGATTAATTCATCATTTATGTTAATATCCAAACCTGTTCTAGCGTTACTTGCTCCTTGTCGCTCGATATTATGAAATTCAACTTGCTCCAATACATCTATTTCTTGAGAAATTACCATCGCCTCAATCGTGTTTTCGACAGAGTTATCACAAGATAGTTTTCTTGATTCGCTTTTTAGGATTTGTGCGGCTTTGTCACGAAGATTTTGGGCTGTGAAACCAAACGAAGCATATCCTCTCTCTTCCCATAGACATTTCATATTTTCCATGTAGCCTTTCTTCTTACCAGTCGTATTACCAGCTTTATTACTTTCATGTTCAGTTATTGCCAACTCACGGCATGATAGGAGATCCACAATCATTTCCTCTGTCCATTTTGTTCGTCTTGAGTTGGTTTTCTTCTTCGGCGGCATCGAGCCACTTGATAGTGTGTTTAAAATCTCGATTATTTTGGCTATTTAACAGCGAATTTAATCAAATAAACAGATGAACTCATGCTCTTTAACTTATATACGAGTCAGAACAGAATTGGTTCACTATGATTGATAAATAAGACTCACAATATAATAATAATATAGAGCTCACTAAAACACGTCTACACGTCTACACTATAGTGTATTAGTATAATTTCATAGTGGAAAAGAGGCTTTCCAGCTTTCTGATTGGTCCGCTCAGCGGTGAATCTGAGGTGATAGTCACCGCCTAGCGCGGTGACTATCACCTTTCCAAAAAATTAAAAATGGCTTCCCAAAATCGATTTGCCAAAATTTCGGACGAAGAAATTGAAGAAATGAAGGAAAATGCCATTCCAAAAAAAACTAAAGAATCAACAAAATATGGTGTTAAACTGTTTAAAGGTAAGAAGCCTTTCGTTTATGTACGAATTTATTTTATTTCGTCCTTTAAAAACTGCCTGATAGCGTGAAGTTTTATGTCATGACTTTATACGTCAAACTGTTTTTTTACAACAGAATGGTTTTTACAACAAAACGAGTTTACGACAGAGTTCGAAAGCATGGATATAGCAGAAATGAACAAATGTCTCTCTAAATTTTACGTGTCGGCGAGAAGAAAAGATGGTTCTAACTATAAAAAAACAAGCATAAGGTCAATCCGAGCCGCTCTAGACCGTCATCTTCGCTCACCACCGTACAACAAAAAGTTTTCAATTTGCGATCCTGTCACCTTTGATGAAGCAAACAAAACATTGCATTCTTACCTAAAGCACCTCATCGGCAGTGGAAAAATAGCTGGGACAGTCCACAAGAATCCTTTGAGTGTTGAAACCGTGAAAAAATTATTCGAGAAAGGCGGACTAACAACTCCTGAAACCCGTAGCCCTCGAAGTTTGATGCAAACAGCTTGGTTCTACATATCGTTGTATTTTGGTAAACGAGGCAGGGAAAATCAGAGTCTCATGAAGAAGTCGATGCTGCGTCTTTCTGCAACTGAAGGTGGGGAGGAATACTTCGAGCTGAATAAAGACGAACCCGGAACGGTGCTTTCAAGCAAGAATCACACTGGCGGCCTTGACGGCACTGAAGACCATTCTGATGGCAAAATCTTTGCTCAACCGAATTCCCCGAGATGTCCAGTCCAAACTATTAAAGCGTATCTTAGTCATCTCAACACCGAAGTTGATGCGTTGTTTCAGCGGCCAAAAGAAGTATCCTCGAGGTTTGACCTGGAAAAAGTCAAGATCTGGTATGAGAAGAAGGTACTTGGCCACAACACACTTGACAACATGCTGCGCAATATGTCTGAAAGAGCCGGTATCTCGCCGTATTACACCAACCACTCTCTACGAGCGACAACTGTCACTGTTCTGTCCTCGAACAACGTTGAAACACGGAAAATCAAAGCAGTCACCGGCCACAGAAACGACACAAGTATCGAAAGTTATTGTGAAAGGCCAACTCTGAATCAATTCAAGCACATGTCATCAACGCTCACCTCATTCATTCATGGCAATGAAATCACACCACCAACCTCATCTTCGTCCATCAGCGATGCCATCCAAGCCACAATTGCTCCATCTCGATCTCCAGTTGAAAACAATCCATCTGTTGAAAAGAGCACCATCTCCTTCGGCAAGAATGAGGCAAATGTCCTTCAATCGCATGGTGTGAGCCCTTCATCCATTCTTCAATCTGGCACTTTCCAAGGATATTCCATTACCAGAAATTTGGGACAAGATGGCGTCGCGCGGGCTCATATAGGCTATTAAACATGACGGCCAAATCGTATAAGGAATAATACAGTAAAATCGTAAATTTTAAAATTTATCCTACTAGGGGCATAGACTTCTCGGTTGCGGAGCTCGATTCCTGTTAAGAGTTAAGTAAGGAAACGTTATAACAAAAAATGTTCGCTTACCGAAATACACAGCCGGTTCCCAACATCGATTTATTTACGCTGCTTATTTCACTCATTCTGTTATGTAAGCCATAGTAATCCTGCTAAACATGCGATACAAATCTGCCAAATACACCACTTTCCTTGCGAATGATGCAAAGTGCGGAGCTTGCTATGTATTTAGCAATGTTCGAACTGCTAATATAACTCGTAAATATCTCCGTATCTAACAACATTGCGGTTCCCAAAGCGTTTAAACTTTCTTGATTTTACAGTGTGTTTGAGCAATACACCAAATCGTAGTTTTATTTAGGCCCACATGCAAATTAGTTTCCTTTTCAATTTGGGCCCCTATGCAAATTACATCGTGTCTATTAAAGCATAACAATTTTTTCATGTTTTGAGTTCATTATTTTTAGACACTACGTTTAGGATTATTGTGAAGGATAATTGAGAAGCAAATTTTATCCTTGTAGAATACCTAAGCATTAAAAGGTTTCTGAAATCAGAAATGTTATGTTTACTGCGGCTGCTTCAGCCTCATGTTGTAAACGAACTATCCCGACTCAGATTGTATGCACAGTCGAAACTCCGATTTCGTCTATCAGCAGGAGGCCGTTATGTCTAAACGTGGAGTTGAGCTGAGAGAAGGACAAACGACGAAGCCACGGAGGTCTCTTCTCTTTCGAGCAGCCTGCAGCCATGTTCGTTTACTTTGAAGCAGAGGCGATCTTTGTTCTTAGCAGCCGTTTGCATTTTCGCATAATATTTACTGTATATTATTATCATGGGAGTAACCACTGGCTACGAACGTGGCCGCAAAATGTCCCAAATTTCTGTTAATGCCTTCACGTTCAACATCAACGTGAACAACAAATAACTGAAATCACTTTTTTTATCAAACATACTTTTAAATGTTATCTTTCCTTCCTGCTTTTGTTAGAAATCCGAGACGTTTCCGTCTCGATTCAGTATCAGACTGTTTATATCAGTGATTGTTTAATATGCGAACGTTCCGAAGCACATCATGTGATTAATCACGTGTTCACGCGCGTGACTAAGACAGGAAGTAAAATTTATAATTCAGAACGGAAGTCAGACTGAGTGTTTTGTTGTGGAAATTATACTAAAACAATTAGTCACCTCAGTCTCGGTGACTATCGGTGTATTTACCTCGCCGCTTCGCGGCTCGGTAAATATCCACCGATAGTCACCTCGACTTCGGTGACTAATTGTTAAATAATAATAATAATAGTTAATAATAATAATAGTTAATAATAATAATAATAATAATAATAATAATAATAATAATAATAATAATAATAATAATAATAATAATGATAATGATAATGATTATAATAATAATAATAATAATAATAATAATAATAATAATAATAATAATAATAATAATAATAATAATAATAATAATAATAAAAATAAGATATGGAATACTGTTGGAATAATTATTGTAGGACAGCGGACTCATGATGTAGAGAATAATGAATGATATTAGGGACTTTAACGGATTGAAGTTTGTCAAATTTTAAAGAACTCGTAAAATTGTAATAGAAGAACTTTTTTGTATCTTTCTTCGTTTTTAAAATATTTCAGTTTGTTTGAAATGTAAATTAGATGATCTCTGACGTCAGGAGCATGGTACAGTATTTTCATAAATCACTTACACCTCTATGATTGCTCAACGCAAAATGTTTAGTGTCACAAGGCGTTTTTATGTGCACAGTTTCGAGTTATTTCGTTAAACAAACTTGGAGATATAACTGATTTTGCTAGGTGTGAAAATACTGTACCCGGCTCCTGACGTCAGACACCATCTCATTTGCATATTAAACAAATTGAAATATCTTGAAAACGAAGAAAGATACGAAAAAGTTGCAAAAGATCTTCTATTACAATTTTACGAGTTCTTTCAAATTTGACAAACTTAATTTTTATTGCCAATCTCCTTTAAGATCTACGACTTCAACCTCAACGACAACGTTCTCTAAAACAAAGTAATTATTTTTGCAAAACAAAGAGAATGAATAATTTTTAGTCCGGAAAGTAACCTCAACACCGTCCTCGTTCTTTTTACAACGCCACTTAGAGGATTTTCACGTCTTCAAGACGACGACAACGGCCAAATCCACACTAATCCATTTTCAAACGAAAACGGTGACTTTTTTATACGGTTAGGCCTTTCGGCCACTAATCCGGCGTCTTCGGTGACCAAAAACGCCCTCCAGAGTGGAGACATTCGAAGACGCCGTTTTCCTGCACCTGTGTGGACGGCAAAAACGAAGCTTTTGGAAAACGATGATGTCGCCATTATATTATCTTGGTTTCAGTCACCTAGAACTATTCATTCATACCCTTGTAGATCTTTCTAGCGTTTTACTAAACGGCGAAAACGATTCGAAAACGATAGCAGTGTGGACGGAAAACTTTTGATACGTTTTCGAAACGAGGTCTCCGTTTGAAAACGGATTAGTGTGGACGCGGCACCGGGCTCGGGTACCCGGGATGGATCGCCTCCATATAAACACCCCCTGACATAACAGACAATAAAATACGTACCGATCATGCGTGGAACAGTGCACAAGGTCAAAGCGATGCCAAGTTCACTCGTAAAAACGCACAAATTGTTCACGGTTGTTAACAGGCGTGAACAATGTTTTGTTGCACGACGTGAACAAGTTGCCAAGAAGTTGTTCACTTTTAGTTCGAAAAACTTTTTCACGGATAAATCAACAGTCATGACCAAGTTGTTCTGACAGCACATTTTTATACAACCTCGTACCCAGGCTTTTCGTTCCCGCCCTCGCGAACTCGTCACGTGCCTCCCAGAATCTGGGAGGTTTTAAAATACTGATATTAGGGAAGGGATGGTAAGTACGTATTGTCTTATGGTATAGTTTTGGCGCCGCACGAGACCTCATATCATTTCGTACCATTTAATATGGCTTGATGTCGAAACAGTTTATTAATACAGCGAAAAAGTTCTACAGTGAGGGAATTCCACGTTCGTGCTGCCGCTTGTGTCTCAAGCTTTGCGATGTATTAACTCACTGCAAAAATATCGCTTAGGTCGCCAGTTACTGACTCTTCTCGATTAATAACCTTAAGAACGGCAGCTGTTACTTCATTACACTCATTTATTTTCCTGAGCTGATCATCAATGAGCGAGTTCAGCGGCGAAACGACAAGCTCAACAGTAGAAGAAATGATTGACGAGCTTCGACATGATTGCCTCTGTAGGTATAAATATCTCTCAGTGAGCAGCTGGGAAGGAAGCAGTTGGTAAATCAGCGATTTCCCATATCCGGTAGGCAATACATAAGCAGGTGACTTGGCTTGGCTTTAAATTAACATTTGTATAAATACTCCTTTTGATAGCGGAATCCAGACATGATAAAAACAAAACACGAACGTGTAAACGACCCACCCCCCCTTAGTATATCCAGATTCTGGGAGGCACATGACCAGCCCATGCCAGAGTTTTCGCTCGACGAGTTCGCGAGGGCGGGAGCGAAAAGCCTGGGTACGAGGTTGATTTTTATAGCCAACAACGTTGTTCGCACATGATGTAACATGTTGTAACAGCATGATGAAGTAACAAGGCTGAACAACAATGTTACAACAATTGTGAACATGACTGGTGTATCAACACGTCCTTCTTTGTTTCAACATGCGTGGACAACTGCTGTTGTTTCATGAAGCTGTAACACCATGATGAAACAATGATGAAATGATATTGTTAAAAATACGTACCAATCATGGGCGGAACAGTGCACAAGGTCAAAGCGATGCCAACTTTCTTCGGTGCAACCCCATATCTGAGAGTAAGTACTTTAGCAAAAAACGGAGCTATCCCGTCGCTGTACAACAATGTACAATTCACTGCCAAGGAGTTAAACACAAGTTAAACACACGCCATTTACATATGAAAATGAAGCGAGAAACTCTTTGATAAGTGTTGAAATTTAAAGTTTAATGATGAAATCTTACCCTAATCCAAAAACAATTATATTCTTGATTTATTTAAAGTGAATTTTACATAATTGATCCTGATTTATATACAGTAGTCATAAAAGTGGCGGGCGAGTGACTCGGGCTACCGCAGGTAGACGAGTCTAGGTTTCGGTCGTGTTATTGGTATTGTTGGTATTGTTTTTTTGATGTCGCGATATTTCCCCAGCAGGCTTTAGGAAACCGAGATTTAACTTTCATGGTGAGTTGTCTCTTGAACGAAGCCTTTCTTGCCATTTTATCGATGTTTTTGAATATTTCCACGACATTTCCTGGCACACTACCCAGCAGTCGTCTCAAACAAAGATGTCAGGGTAGTCGGACTGTCAGCGAATCAAGGTGTATTAAAAATAATTGGAAACTTTAAACTGAAGGAGTGAAGGACGTCAGAGAACAGTCATGTTTAATAGTTGCGAAACCGAGGTTTGGCCGAGTTGTCTGCGGATGATCAGTGGTTGTCTCTTTTGAACGAAGCTTTTATTGCCATTTTATCGATTTTTTGAATATTTGAAAGACATTTCACTGTTTCTCAGTTGTTTACTTGTTTGAATAGTGATAAAAGTCACCGAGTTATAGTTGATCAGTAATGCGGCTGACAAATGGCTTCAATTCATCATAAACATGCTTACAAAGGCTTTACAATGTTTACAACTGCACACGCCGGCGATCGCGGTAGACCTAGTACGTAAAAGATGACGAGCTATTTCAAATCAGGTTGGTCCTGGCCTTGCTGCTTTATAGTCCGACAACTACAAAATACAAGTATAATAATTAGCACCGAATAGAGCAAATACCGGTAAGATAATAAGATATCAATATGTTGAACATATTCAGTAGTCCAGAGGCTGGAGCCGAGGGGGAGTATTGTCACCCGAGCGGAGAATTTACGATACCAACTTTTTTATTGTAATTTTGGGTGTAAATTACGATTTTGCACGTTGATCAAGTGTTTGAGGGGGCGTTTCCGAGAAACGGGGTGTGAATATATCAGTTTTACCTTAAAGGACATTGGAAGTATAATTTAAGTTTGTCTCATTTGAAAGAACTCGTGAAATGGTATAGTAAGACTCTTTACAATTTTCCCATATCTGTCTTAGTTTTCGAAATATTTTGGCCAAAATCAGCTCGCAGTCCGCCATTTTGTAGATCGTGAAATATATGACAAAGAGTGACTAACTGTTTGTGCGTACCTTATTGATCTGTTTACATTCTTTCAACCCATTTTAGCTCAAAAATACAGTAGATGACGAATTGGATGAACACGTTTCGTGAATCTAAATGATTCAATGTCTATTGATATGAATTTTCCCTTTTTTTCATATTTAATTTTTTCATATCAATAGACATTGAATCATTTAGATTCACGAAACGTGTTCATCCAATTCTTCATCTACTGATTTTTGAGCTGAAATGGGTTGAAAGAATGTAAACAGATCAATAAGGTACGCACAAACCGTTAGTCACTCTTTGTCATATATTTCACGATCTACAAAATGGCGGACTGCACGCTGATTTTGGCCAAAATATTTCGAAAACTAAAACAGATATGGGAAAATTGTAAAGAGTCTTACTATACCATTTCACGAATTCTTTAAAATGAGACAAACTTAAATTATACTTCCAATGTCCTTTAAGGTAAAACTGATAAGGTAAACCCCCCTTTCACCCCCCGTTTATCGGAAATGCCCCCTCAAGCACTTGATGAACATGCAAAATCGTAATACATATTGGTATCGTAAATTCTCCGCTCGGGTGACAATACTCCCCCTCCAGCCTCTGGACTACAGTGCATGTCTAGATATCGCGTGTCGTATTACATTTGGAAACGTGTGTTTTAAAACCATGTTTAAATATTTTCTATTTGTCCGAATTTAAATAAATTCTATATCAAAATGATCGCCTGAATTTGCCGAATCCGACAACTAAATATATTAGATCCGTTGCTTAATTTTCAGAAAAACGGCCTTGTTTACATTTATACTATTAGCAAACCTTCGGCGCTTCCTGCACCGCAGCAGTTCATATAAGACCATAGATTCTATTTGTGAAAATCTATGTAATTATGCATCAGTCAATTCCAGCTGCGATCATCCCCCCCCGGGACAACCCCCGGGCATTGGTAAATTTTCATTTTTTTCGTGCAAATGCCCGGGGGTAGGGCAAAAAAGAAGGAACAATGCCCCACCCTTGGGACGAAAAAGCAAAACAAATGCCCCACCCCCGGGCCGACAAATTAGTCAATTTCAAAGAATGTACTAAATTAATTAGATGCGTTTTAACAATTTATATTTATACCTCTGTTAATTGTTCTTTTGGGGATTTTTTAAAAAAAAAACAAGGAAAACTATCGTGTTCACTTCAGATGAAAACATCGACGAAAGGCTGTGACTCACTTGCTAATATTGCAGAAAAACCTTTTATAAACCTTTATAAAAACAAGACAGCCTACCTTTAAATATGTCCACAAGTTTATCTAGACCTTCTTTCTTCAGCCAAGACACAACAAAGCTCTCGTCCTTGCCGATAAAGTCGTCCATTTTGGCATATAACAAAGGAAACTCGTGGCCGCGGTCTTTTCTCCGTGAGCGACAAATGCCCGGGGGTAATAACCCGATATTGACAAATGCCCGGCCCCCGGGTGAACACGCAGCTGCAAATGCCCGGCCGTGGGGACAAGTAAGCGTGCAAATGCCCCACACTGTCCCGGGGGGGGGGATGGTCGCAGCTGGAATTGACTGATGCATTATGCATTGCCATTGTCATGTAGTCTTGCTAGAGTACGCACAGGCTACGCGAAGCTTTCAGAAATCAGTAGCCCGAGTGAACGCTTGAGCAGGCGTCTTGTCTTTTGTTAAAAAAGCAATTACTTCTGTGAAAGTCGTTTGACCTTGATCTCTTGTGCTTTTATAAACATTCAGTTGTCCTTCAGCAGCGCATACATGCGAAGAATAATAATTTCAGATGAAGTCGAATCACTGCTTTGAAATTCTTCTTCTTCTTGTGCTTTTGTTTCCTTATTACATGGATTTTATAACACAAGGACTTTCAAAGAGAGTAATTTTAAAGAATTGAAACCATAACAAAGCTTCAACAATGAACACGCTGCGGTTCAAGTGTTTGTTTAGAACTGAAAATTTGGTTACCATGACAGCGTGACGTCACACTTAATACTCTATTCTGACGAATTGAGAGCGCTTTACCGAAATGACCCTGCAAACCTTAATGAAGACCTTCAGAAAACTGTATTTGCATTTATTCTTTAATATCAGGCAAAGCTAGACTCGACATTGTACCTAATTTTAGGATATATTTATGTGTTTGTGTATCCGACCTTGTTATTTAAACTATAAACTAATACATTTTTGTTGGCTGGCTTTCAGGCATTTTTAGCTTTTATATTATAGTTAATTCTGAAAGCTAGAATCATTATAAATTTAGTTTAGTTTCTTTAATGTTTAATGTTTTAATAATTTGTTAATATGTTAAGCAGAAGAGGATACAAATAAAGATTGTTGTTCTTGTTTTTGTGGAACTAAAATAACGGTAAAAAATGCACTGGCTTTTTCAATAAATCGTTATGCAATGTGACATTATAAGTGAATGCAATTTAATTAATTTAATTGGCAATTTACACATCGATGAACGAGGTGGAATGCGAATAGGTTGTAAACAAAAAACTTTATTATTTTAAGACACTAAAATACATTAAAATACAAGAATTCATTTCAAACTGAATTCTCCGTTGTATACATAGGCACTTAACTATGCGTTTATCCTTTTTTTGTTGGCAATGTCACAATTAGCTGGAAACAAAATAGTTTTCTTGGTGACCTTTCTCAGAAATACAAAATATTCAATTACGAAACGCCCCAGAAAGGACTTGTCCCAATGTATGTACAAGATGATTTTGACAGCCCTGCCGTAGCCTGCGAGCCGGCTCTCCTTTGGGGGATTGGGGAGAGGAGGAGAAGGAGAGCCTGCACGCGTAGTATTGTTTTCTTAGTAGTAGCGTTCCAAATTGGGACGCAGCTCACTGATTGGACGAGATGCTGATTGTTGACGTACAACCATATATTAATAGACTGCTGGTAATTTGTAAAATTTTAAGTGCATTTGTGTCTGAAAGATATTTCCATCGGGTAAATATTTTTAATATCTTTGATCATTTATCAAGGGTTGTACGAACCGTATTAAAATCATATTATTAGGATAGACCCAGATCGATAGACCCGAATCGTTTTGAAACGAAATACTGACTTTTCGAGGGGAGTCCTTGCTTGAAATGTCAGCGTTTCAGATTCGTTCCAAAAATTTCACCACCTTTCCCTTTGCCACGGTTGTTAAAGGCTTTAGTATAGTGTGAAAGCAAATCGTCCTCTCATGGATAAGTCAATTAATTGAAAATTTGGTATTAAAGGACAACTTCCCATGATTGAGAAAATATTATCTATAAAACAAACGATAAGGTTCGAAACACCATTCGCTTGCAATACACAAAGCTTTTTGTACCGACCTGTAGCTCTTGGGATACGATTATTTGTATGACTGAAGTTCCTATGGCCAGGCAAAGTTAAAGTCTGAAAGACTCCGGCTCCTTCTTTTCAGTTCTTCCACTCGATATGTGAAAATATATAGATATAGGAAAAAGTCAGACAGGACGTACCGAAGTGGCACGGCGGCTATACGGCATATCATTATCTTGTCATTTGTGGAACAAGATGACTAGTAATTTCAGAACTACGCATCGTTGAAATATATTGTGTACGTATGTTGTTATATGTTGAATGAGCTTTCATTTGATGTAGAGTTCAAGATTCTGCGTTTTATAAAACTTGTTATACTGTCCAAAATGTGCGAACCACTGTTACAAATAATATTTCATTAGCGTATTAGTCTGGCGAGGACGTAAAACCGTTTTCTTTGTTTACATTGCGTGTCTGGTTTGTGATTGGTCGCATTTGACAACCCGTTAGAAGGGGCGGCACTCAAATTTGATCAAGGGAGCACGCCAGACTGACCTGTGTTTCTTCTTCTTTGTTCGGAGTTCCTTCATTTATATTCAGCCATTTTGAATAATGCGGTATATATCATTAGCGTATAGCAGGCGCGGGTTACGGCGCCGAAGGAAACCCGAGCGCGTTACGAAAATTAAATAACGGTCGGAAGGAAGATAAATAGAAGGGGAGTGAAACGCCAGAGATTTTGTAAGATGATGCTGGTTGACCGTTGCTAGGAACATTTCCGTTGCTAGGAACATTTCTAATTATAGTCGATATACATGTATGGTGTCACTATCCAGAGGTCACTATCCATCCAAAATGAAATAGTGAAATAAAAGCAGCCTGCTGCGAGGGCAGTGTTGAAATGCAAACCGAAATATAGCAAGGTTGGTGTACTGCCGAAACATGAAACGTAATGTCTAACATTTTGACTTTGTATTAAAGGGCCTTGGCTCCAATCGCTCGAAACGTGAGACATATCATCTACGTTCTATGTTTCGGCAGTACATAAACCGAACTAATACTATCAGTAGATCGAAGACGGATTTCAGTTGATATGTGAGTAAATTAAATAATGTTACAATTTTACGACGTGTTTCTTAAGTTCTTTGAATTTCGAACTTTACTTGGACGATATGGATGTAATTTAAATACAGCATTCGAACAGTATATTCTTTCTCTGACTATGTCTTTGCAAGTGGTTCGCTGTTGGCCAGCGATTTATATGTTTTATTAAATAGTCTAGTAATTGAGGAATATCAGAAACGCTGGGACGGTTGGGTCATGGGTTGTAACTGCTGGCAACTTATAAACGTTTGTTAAACTTACCTCGCGTGAACAACCTAATTGATTGTTGACAGATCAAGGGCTACGAGCATAGCTAGATTTCAAAACCCAAATAACGCATCGCCATTGGTCAATACTCCTTCACGTGACGGTTGTTTCACTCCCCTCCTTTTCTCTTCCCTCCTTTCTCCGCCTCGTAAACGCTCGGGCCTCGGATTTCCTTCGGCGCCGTGACCCGCGCCTGCGATACGCTAATGATATATACCGCATTATTCAAAATGGCTGAATATAAATGAAGGAACTCCGAACAAAGAAGAAGAAACACAGGTCAGTCTGGCGTGCTCCCTTGATTTGATAGCTATGCGTGCAGGCTCTATATTTCACCTCCCGCCCTACCCAAGACCGGCTCGCAGGCTAGCCCTGCCGTAATCGTTTGTGATGGAAGACTGCAATATGGCATGAACAACGGCGTGTTCTTCGTGGTGTTCCATGATCAGAATCAGAAGCCATTCCAGCACCGCTTCATTCAAAAAGATATTCAGAAGAATTTATATCAAGCAAATGAGTGGTTGAAGTCCTACACTTGATTTGCCATGGGCGGGAGGGAATTATCTCAACAACTTTTCATTATCATAAAAACAACAATCATTGAATATAATGTCATAATTTAAAAAAACAACAACAATTATTTACACTTTAGAAGAGAACCGTTCTCGTGAATGTATTTACGAATTGAATGAATTCTAAATATACATTATGCACCAAAAAGTCGTAAAACAAATCTTTAATAAAAACCATAATCGTTGGCCAGTTTGTTCCCAGTTAAATGTTGTTTGATATAATTACTATACTTATTGACCTAACGTGAAATCTGCAATCAATTTCAAAAGTCGTTGGGACACCTGAGATTTTCTAACATATAGTTGATATATATATTAAATTATCCACTTTCCCTCCCTCCCCCTCCCTTTACAATGTTGTCTAGTGAAACAAGTTATGATTTCGACAAAGTTCGCTGTAGACATGGCATACAACATTGAACAGGGGGCTGGGGGAGTCACAAAAAGATAAATACTCATAAACCTTGTGAGTGTCCCAACACTTTTGAAAATGATTGTGCGATGCACATAATCTTGTAATGAGAATAATAACAAGCACACAAGTAATCTAACGCGTTTATTAAAAAGTATTTCGAGTGTACTTCCCTGTAAATACTAACTAGCAGAATTAAAGCAGCTTTGAAGTGCAATCCATTTGTCTGGGGCAAAAAATAGCAATTAACTAAAAATTACAGAAATTATTATTAAAAATATTCACATGTATTTTACATATCTTTGGATTGCCTTTATGTCCTCGTCACGTTGGTTTGTGATATTTGTGTTTCTTTTTAAAATATTGTCATAATATAAATATTGGAATGCAGATTAACACATAAAAAGGTTGAAATGTGATATCATAGACATTCCGTTTTTTTATAACTATATATTATAAATACAATAGAGCTTCCGGCTGTCACATAGCAGACGCGTGATGGCGCAGTCTCGACCAAAGACAAGGAACACAGAAACTATAACCACGAGAATTATTATAGCGCATATTCACATGTAGTGAAGGAAAACCCGGACTTCGTGCTGTCACCCAACCATCCAGACCTGTCCAATGCCAGCCCTCCCAAGACCGCCAACGCCACGCGCAAAAGAAAAACGGTTGGAAAAAAAATGAGAACAAAAAGACGAAAACGAATGACAGCTTTTGATGTAGTTGGCATCATCCAAACCAAGAACATTGAAAGCCGTCTAGAGCTTATGGCACTTGCAGCTAAATGGCAAGAGGAGGGGAAAACAGATTTAGCCGAGTTCGTGGCGAATCGGGGTCCTAAGGTCGTAAACGAGGCTTTAGAAACGGCGAAGGAGTTGAGTGAAGCTCAGCAGCGCATGGAAAGAGAGAACAAATCTCGAATAGATTTATTGGAGGAACATGTAGACAAGCCACGTGCTGACGGTTGCCAAGGGGTGTGGTTATGTGCTGCAAAAGAAATTTTGCAGTTGAATGGTATCGGTGCAGAGCAATTTTCTTCCGCGGTATATGAAGCGTTAAAACGAGGAAGAGGAAAATACCGAAACATTTTCATATATGGTCCGGCTAATTGTGGCAAAACCTTCCTTCTTTCCCCACTAAAAACCATCTTCGAATGTTTTCTCAACCCTGCTTCCGGTACTTTTGCCTGGCTAGGCATAGAGACGGCAGGAGTGGTCTTACTAAATGATTTTCGCTGTAAACCGTCACTGATACCGTGGTGTGAGCTGTTGCAAGTTCTTGAAGGAGATGTCGTTCATTTTCCTGCTCCGAAAAATGTAACGAATAGAGACATTCTTCTGGAGAAAGTTCCCCCTTTCTTTGCAACAAGTGATGCACCTCTTGTCCTTATAAAGGGCGGGTGTGTTGACAGAGTTAACACCGAAATGATGCAAGTGAGATGGGGCGTATTCAAGTTACACCGACAGGTACCACAAGACGAACAAAAAGAGTTAAAACCATGTAATTCTTGTTTTTCAAGGCTCATTTTAACTAACAGTCAGCAGTAATATCGAAGAGAACAACACTACATGCAGTAACCTTTTCTGGGTATGACGTAATCCGTGAAGCGTTGTCTCAATAACACTCGCACGATGCTCACCACGGTGCTCACGTCCCCAAATCACAATATACCACAAGAGTAGTTGCTTTCCCGTTTTCTCATCTTTGATAACTTACTGAATACGTTTACAAATGTAACGAATATGATTAAACGACATATGCGCTTGGAAAATGAGCTTGTCAACGATGCTCGCTTTTTTGGCCTAAAGAAATCTGTTCTATTCTGGTTATTTATAGTTTGGATGAGCACCGTGAGACAATCATGTCTTCTCACGGTTCATTTCAAATAAAAACAAGAGGCCTGCTCAGGCCTTCACTCAGGCTACTGACAGGCTCGTATGTATAGTATGCATATCGAGGTGGTTATATCGCTTAGGTAAAAATAGGCACACTATGTGTGCATGTGTCCCCATCAAAATATTTTGTTGTTTTTTGTCTTGTATTATTTGCATGCTGGAAAATGCAACCTAAGCAATAGCTTGAAAGCCACAACAAAAAAACAGTATTTTCAGTAGTGTTGTATACAATTAACCGCTCAACCTCTTGTAAATTCCACTATTATATTCACTTCTTTCACGAGAATCCCGCTATCTCCCGCCATCTTGAAATTAGATAACATTGCCCTCAGCCGCTGTATTATGACCCAGTATCCCTATTTCGCGGCAGAGTTATGATTTAGAGGGATGAGGTTTATTGCACTCTGATTTTGTCCCCAGACCTCTCAAACAAATTGTTCAAGATGGAGGAAAGCAGTGATATATAGTGATGGCCTTCCTCACGTTTGTGTAATCCATTTTGGTGGCAAAGAAGGGCAGATCAAAGATCTAACACAAGATACCTTAGAGAAAATAGTTGCAAGGAGAGAGCAATGGCTAAGTCAGCCATCGTTATATAAACATTTCACGGAGAACGCCACAAAATCGTTCCAGTTTATTGACGGTGGCTCAGACAACTTGGACGTGTCCGAGATTATCAAAAACAACGGCTATCATCTTGCTAGTCACCGAAATTTCTCGAAAAAGCTTGAAAAAGCAAAAATTACCTTCAGTAATTCCGAGAGAAAGCGTTTGGCTGACAACAGCTGCAAGGAAGAAGAAAACAACCCAACGCCAGCAAAAGTAAAACGGACTACCAGACAGTTTTTCGGATATACAGCCGATGGTACATCAACTTCTGTGTCGCCAAATATCTTGCCTAAGTTTTGCTTGATATGTAAACAACATGGACCAATCTACATTACAGATAAGGTATTTTTTTAGTTATTTTTTTAAGCAATCTTTTTTATCATTTGTTTGCAAGTTAGAAAACTTATTAGTACAAATATAAAACTTTATATCTTTCCAGTTTTGGATGTGTCATCTGCATATTGTATTCATCTAATGGTTGATGAACTAAAATGCGCAACTATTCAATGTTAATTTGTAGGCAAAAAAGAAACGTGTTAAGCATGATTTATCAGTGGCACAAACCTTGACAGCTGGAGTTCTGGAAGAGGCGGAACTGTTAAAGTGCCACTTACCCCAAAAACGTTTTTCGCAAATCTAAGGGTCCTTATTGAGTGGATTAGGCCAGTTAATAAATTATTGGTATTGGACGTTTCGTTGGTCTTCTGTAGACCACCAAAGTTGCATTTGCATGTCCCATGGCGGAGCAGGAAAGGGAATGGGTATATTCCTGGTGTGACGTCAGACAAGTCAAACAAGGAACTCCTTTGAGCTCTGTCTGGTGAATACATAGAATTTTCTGGGTTGAAAATTCATTTTCCCAACTAACTCAATGTAAAAATTCTTTGTATTCAGCAGACAGAGCTCAAAGGAGTTCCTTGTTGGAATTGTCTGACGTCACACCAGGAATATACCCATTCCCTTTCCTGCTCCGCCATGGGACATACAGATGCCAATTTTTGCAACTTTGGTGGACTACAGAAGACCAAAGAAATGTCCAATACCAATAATTTATTCATTGGCCTAATTCACTCAATAAGGGCTTTTAGATTTGCGAAAAATTTTTTTTGAGGTTAGTGGCACTTTAAGAAACGATGAAAGTATACTTGTACATATTCGTGGGAGAGATAGTGTTGCTGTAGAAGCAAGATATCACAAACGGTGTTACCAAAAGTACACGAAATGCCTTTCAAGCAAGACAAGAAATATTGGCTCAACCTTGTACGACAGAGCATTTGATAACTTCTGCTTACAGATCATTGGAGATTCTACTACTCAGCAACCTGCTAAAAAAAATTATTAGCTGTGTTCAAGAAATAGAAAAAGTTTATATACCCATCCAAGCTGCCAGACTTAAGAACAGAATTCAAATGCGATATCCACAAATTTATTTTTCATAGCTCAAAAACTATGACTAAAGGAGCACTAGTTTACGCTGATAGTTTACAGTCGTGGCAATAGAAGCGTTCCGAGAAAGTTGAACAATTCATTTCGTAAGTTCTACCAATTCATTTGATGAGTTACTCAAATAGTTGATGAAGTTCGTTGACAAATTCCCAATTCAAACTACTTTACACTTCCTGCTTTCATCCTATTGATTACTTAATTACTAAGCAGAACGTGATTGGTCAATTCCCAAGCTAATACCAGGAACTTGCCAACATTTCGAGGAACTTATCAAATGAATTGGTAAAAGTTAGGAAATGAACTGCTCAACATTTTTCGGAACGCTTCTATTGCCACGACTGTAACGACAGGCGAAGTGGCAGATGATACGATGGAATTACACAATGACACAGATGATGAAGATGGCAAATTTATTGTGGACGATGACCGTGAGAGTTCACAAAACTCCTCGATCTCAGATGCAAAGCTGTTCCCTTCAACAACTTTTTTCTGTTGCTATGGAAATCAGAAAGCTCCTCGGCAAATGAAAAGGTGTAGATTCTGGCTGGCCCCCTGATTCCCATGATCTAACTTTGTCATTAGCAATAGAATCTGTTCCATTGAAGCTATACAACTTTTTATCATGGGTTTTTGGGTTCTCTTGCGAACCAGTTGACGAGGAAAGGGTGAAAATCAATGGAAATGAGCAAGAAAAAGTGGTGTCAATACCTCAAGACCTGATCTATGCAGAGTCAAAGGGAAAGAAAGAAACTGACCCACAAGTCATTGGCTCTTGGAATAGCAGTTCGCCAGATAACTGCATCAGTTCGACTGCTCAAAATCCTACATGGTTTAGGACTTTAGGTCATACAACATCGAAAGCTACTATTTACAAGCATGACACTCCTTTAGCTGTGGCCAACAGCGTCGAAAAAAACTCTGGCACCCAGGGTACAGCAGTGGACAAAACATCATCATCCCAAATACGATGAAGAACTATTGCCTCCAAATCAAGATTCACTAGATCAGCACATAAGTCGGGCTAACTATCAATCCTATATCTGGCGACACGCAACGCAGCCAATGTTAAATCTGCCAAATTTGGTTGGACGGTTGATGATGATGGAAATGTTTCAATTAACTGGATGACCCTTGCCCCAGCCCCTGACTCAATCCTTGAGTTTGTTAATTGTAAGTGCAAGAAAGGGTGCGAAAACAACCGATGTCCATGTTTAAAGGCGGCAATGAAGTGTTCAGACCTCTGCAAATGTATTGGCTGCAAAAACAACGGAAACAATGGAAACAAAGGCATTTTAGATTGTAATCCGGACACGTATGATTCGCAAAACGAATACAGGTCTAGTGACAATAGTGACAATGAAAACTAGGCTTATTTTATTGAAGTGTTCTTTTTGTAAATAATTTAAACAAAATTACGTGTTTAGACATAAAACTTGTAGTAGGCTTATTAATTCGCCCAAAGTTTTGCTGTACCAACTTACTATAAGATTGATGTGTATTACATCACAAGTAGTACATATATAGTGTGTCTGTATGTAATAATGCAAAAGTCTAATAGGATGTCGCATAGCAAAATCTGAGATATGAAGCACCGTCTGACGATACTGACTATATCCCCATCTTGAACAATTCGTTTGAGAGGTCTGGGGCTGAAATCAGAATGCAATAGATCCCATCCCTCAGACGAGTTCCTAGTCCTCTTTTCTCGCGAACATATTTTGGTGACGTCACATAATAGGTATCGAGCGAGAGGACTAGCGGAAAATGTTAATCTTCATTTATCATGAATCCTGCTGGAGCTCGGATTCTTTAATCTTTATGAACGAGGGCACTTAAACAAACTTCTTCTTGAGATCAGACAGCAAACGAGTAGGTTTCTTTGTTTTACATTACGTTAAAAGGTTGTTACATACGACGCTTTATAAAGTAGTGTTCGGCGTAGGAAGTGATTGTGTTGAAACCCATTTATACGAATCGGAATATGCTATTTTAACGTTTCGGGAGTAGACCAACCTTGCTATATGATGTTATTACGGTGGCTCAGAGATGACATAAACATCTTTTTTTATTTTCGCGACTTTTTTCGCTACTTTTTATTTTTTCGCGACTTTTTTCGCGACTCTCACGCCAGTGCTCAGCATCGATCAAGGTTCAACAACAACCAACATGGCGTCAGATTCGAACGAAAACGTAAGGGTTTCTGTCGTTTGCTTTCGATTGTAACCTAAAAGAACAGTTAATGGACATTACTCGTGCTTTTCAAAGTTCCGTCTTTCAACTGTTAAACATGAAACACTTTAAGTTCATTTTCGAAAGTCAATGATGCACTTGTCTGACACTGGTAGTGTGGTCCATATTTTTAACTTTTCTGAATCTGAAAAGTCGCAAAAAATGTCGCGAAAAAATAAAAAGTAGCGAGAAAAGTCGCGAAAATAAAAAAAAATGTTTGTTTCATCTCTGAGCCACCGTATGTTATAAAGAATTATGCCGACCGAGGTGAGTGTTATCTGCCTTGGTTCTCCGCCAAACGGCTGTTTGGTGCCTGTATAATTTGGGGCCAGTTTTGGGCCAAGCAAAACATTTTATTCCAGGCCTCTCACAATTTCGGTCTGCCGCTCGACGTTCAAAAGAGAGGCCTGGGAACCAGGCCGCCCATCCCTCTAAATCATAACTCTTCCGCGAAATAAGGAGACTGGGTCATAATACAGCGGCTGAGGGCAATGTTACCTAATTTCAAGATGGCGGGAGATAGCGGGATTCTCGTGAAAGAAGTGAATATAATAGTGGAATTTACAAAAATACTGCGGGTCTACGAAGCGGGAACTCTTCGGAATCGTGTTCAGCGTATTCGAAAGTGGTAAGTTATGTAAAAATATTTCAGTTCTAAGACATGCTTAATGAAAATCGTTTTATAGCCACTTTTTCATATCACGGCAAACGGCCTATTTTGATCGAAGCGTTGGGGGCAATCTCTCTTATAATGTCCCATCTCTGCACACAGATAGCAGTAATTTCTTCTTTGTAGCTCGCTGTTTCTTCCCAGCAGATTCGCGAAGAGAATGGTTTCATTTCCTTCACCCAATTTGGTAATTTCTCATGTGCGCCCGCGTTGTGTACTTGAGGTTGTCCCAGCGGTTGAGCTTCGTGGGAAGCCATGTTGACTTCGTTGGTTACACGCTTGTTGTTTTCCACTGTGAAAATTGTTTCCAGCTTCAATGCCGTTTGAAGAGCAGTATCCATAGTTTCGGGAGAAGTTTGGCTGACACCCAGGCGTAGTTCACATGAATCTAAAGCGCTTATAAACTGTTCCAGAAGCTATTCTTCTGTTGCTCTTCCCTCTTGTCCTGGAAACGCTTTCGTTGCAAGATGACGCAAGCGTGTAGCCAAATCAACCAGGCTTTCGCCCTTGTTTCTTTTCCTGTTTCGAAAGGCCTATTTGTGGATAGCGCGTTGTTGTGGTGGTTCAAAGTTGAGGCGGAGTGCAGAGACCAGTTTCTCGTAATATTCTTGTTCCATTTGTGGAAGTGTTGTATACACTCTCTGTGCTCGCCCTCTCAAACAAACTGCCAATTACTGTTGGCATAACTGCTCGTTTGACCATCCGTTTATCTTTTCACACAACTCAAAGGGATTCAGCCAATCGTTGAATGATGTATCTGTTGCTGAAAAGACATCAGGTTTTGCCCTTGGGCTTGCTTGTGTCATAGTACTTCCCGACGATCTAATTTCCTGGATTTCGCCATTTTCATGCGCTTCGAGTTCTTGTACACGATTGGTAAGTCGTTCAATTTCCTTCCTTAGTTCTTGTCCCATAACTTTACCGCTGCCACCAATGTAGAATAATACTTTATTAAGAATATTGAGAATATATCAATACAACAAAGCAGCAACTAAAGCTGCAGTACAACCCAACAGACCAAACTCGTTAAAATCTAACTGTAGGCTGACGCCAGAATTAAGTCATACGCAAGTCACTCAAGTTAGTGTGCTTACGCAACAACCATAAATCGTCAATAAGTTTAACTCTATTCTACACCTGTTTAGCCATGAGAAAAATATACTGTATATCGTTGTCGGTTGTCACTTGGATGCAACAGCTTCGACTAGCTTTGCCTTTGACGAAATTGTTGGTAGGTTTTCCAAGTAAATTGCTTATATGGTTGATCAGTGATGTGCTTGATACAAAGTTCCACAGAATAGGAACTAAGGAACATGACTGTCGATGAATTTTCGAAGTGACCGAACACTCGAAGTGTAGGCTCCATATATGGGAGTATTGCGCAATTTTGCAGTTTTGTAGGGCGGAAAAATAAAAAATAGGTACGCATTGCGTACACGCGGATACTGGTATTTATTTGGCTTACATATAATGATTGAACAATGTAAATTGTTCACAAAAACATACTGAAAGTGCTTGATAATCTTGTGAAATATCAGCATATACTCTCATGTATCACTTAGAATTGACAAAAATCATTAATAATAATTATTTTTTAAATGCCCTTATTAAATAACTTTACAATAATGCTTAACTAGCCCTTACCCAAGCTCCAACCCTAATCCTGCTACTAATCAGTGATTGCTACAACCTGCTGAAACTTGGCATGCCATAGCCCATATAAACAGTGCACACAAACGTTTGTTTAAATGTACATAAATTTCAGACGCAATGAAGTTATACAATGTAGAACCGCACTGAGACTCAGAAAGCTATTTTGATTGTACGGTTAGAGGTACTTTTAATTATCGACTTGCGAGTATTAAAATTTAAAATTACGACAATGCATAATTTTTGACAAATTGTCTTCTATACAGGGTGTGACTGGGTGTCCCAAAAAAAATGCCCCCTTCCGTTTTTGTACTGCATCTTCTTTAATTTGGGTACAAGAAGTAAATTTTTATATCACCCCGAAAGACCATCACTTCTTCTTTGTTGTCTGAAATATTCAGAGCTAAATAATTATCTACTCGCTTCCTGGAGTCATTTAAAGAGGCAACATCAAAATTTTAACTTTTCCAAATTATGCAAATTATCTATGATACCTACAGATTTGGAAAAATACAGGGTGTCCCAAACGAATGTCGCCCATCCCGTTTTTGACCACAGCTTTGTTTGAGTGCGGAATACAAGTTTGAATACATATGCATGTGAAAACTGACCACAGGGGAATAAAGTTTGATTCAAAATGAAGCAATGCGGCATCAAATCATGTGGGGTTCCTTGGGGTAATAACAATGCTCATGAGAGTTCCATGCACATGTTTGTCATGTAGGCAGAAGTGCACTTTACTTCATCCGTCTTAAGATGGTTGGACAACAATTCACTCCCGAGGAAAGTGCATTCATGGTACTTTCCTATCATGAAACAAGGAGCCCAACAAGGGCATGGGAAGCCTTTAGGAGAAGATTTCCAAATCTGGACATAGCATACATAATTTGGACAAGTTCAAATTTTTATGTTGCCTCTTTAAATGACTACAGGAAGCGAGTATATAGCTACTTAGCTCTGAAAATTTCAGACAACAAAGAAGGAGGGATGGGCTTTCGGCATGATATAAAAATTTACTTCTTGTGCCATAATTAAAGAAGGTGCACCTCATAAATGGTTGGGGGGCATTTTTTGGGACACCCTACATGCATATGGTCTTATATGAAGTGCAGAAGTGCATAGAGTTTGCTGCGATGCATGTAAACAGGTCCGTTCTCCCACGGGTTCTCCCGAATAACAATGGCGATGTAAATACTCTCAGTAACAAAACAAACAGTGCTGGATTCTGGACATTCAAGCGATCATTTCCATATAAATTTGTTTATATCGAGCAGATATAAAATATTTAATTTAAACATGTTTTGAAACACACATTTCCAAATCACTGTCAAATATAAATACAACATTTAGGCTATACCGTATTACGTTTTTAAGAAGTCAACAAAACATTTTAAGCGGCGTGACCTGTGTGAGTCAATGCGTCGCCGTGATTTAATGCACTGCACTGTGGGAACCTTAGAAATGGGGCATGAGAATTAGCAAATTTAGCACGCAAAGATTCCCAAAGTGCCGAAGCCATGTAATTGCAATGCAATATCTCGTTCACGTGTCTCGACATGTACATAGAAAAAAACAACAAGCGGAAGGTAAACCTAGACTCGGCTACCACAGGTAGCCCGAGTAATTGGGAAAAACAGGAAACGCATTCGCTAATCGTATTGTCAAAGGAAAGTGATACTATATCGCTTTCGTTCTAATCTTTACTGATAGACTCTGGTAACACATGCATTGATTTGTCTCAACAATGATCATCGCGCTTTTTGAATAAGTATTGTATACGCCTATATGTACTTCAAGCAGTGCCAAGTACAGTTTATTTCTGCGTATAAACTTTATAATAGCTAAGACATCTTGACCGAGGGCCTAACATGTCAACTAGTGCACTTGAAACATGCATTTTTCTTCATCGTTCTTGATTGTTCATGTTTACTTTTTCTTTTTTATTGCCCCAAAAGTTGTCTCGTTGCCGATCATATTACCCAATCTTTCCAAGTATATTTTTTATTTCGTATTTTCTCCTTGTCTCCGTCATATGATCTCTGCTCACTGCTGAGCCTCGAGCGTTTTCTGTTCACACCTCTTGTGCCATGGTCGAACACTGTACCAAAGCATCGCGTTATTTTGGATTCGTATTTTCACTGATACATAAGGTCGTTGGTCTCTCGGTCGTTCTGTCTCTCTCTCTCTCTCTTTCTCTCTCTCTCTCTCTCTCTCTCTCTCTCTCTCTCTCTCTCTCTCTCTCTCTCTCTCTCTCTCTCTCTCTCTCTCTCTCCCTTTTCACCACTTCAATCGTAGTCTCGTCATTGTGAACTTGGGCAACTAGTATAGCGTTGTCTGCGTCTTTCTTTCGTTTGATGTAGCCAGATATCATCCGTTTTGTATGAACATTCTGTTGAGCTGCGCTAACGGCTAACCTCGAAGCCGAAATATACTGCTGTCCAGTGACCATCATCTCAGTGATCCCACCTATGCCACCAAATTTGTAGCTTGTTTTTGGGCCATAGTGAAGAGACTTTCTTCTCTGATACTGGAACAACTTTATTGACAGACGAGATTGAACAGCTGAACGTTACAAACGTCTTCTCTAGCTACATCGCACTTTCGGTCCTCACATCTTGGTCACTCAGTCTCACCACTCTCGCTTCTAACCTAATACATCGAGTTGCTGTGTTTATATATCTTACATTTCAGCATAGTCTCTTGAAGTAAATTGTCTGTAAACGCGGCCAACGCGGCCAAAGTCACTTTGTTCTAGGTTTTTGTTCATGTTTGTGCACCTTATCTCGCCTTAACGCTTTCTGAACACATTGTATTTTTGGTATAATGAAGCAATCAACCAATAGCATCGTTGCTTTATAAATATTAATGAACGTAAACAAAAGATTGTGCACCTTATTTGCCATCCTCAACCTAAATTGTAGCTCATTGTTAACCGCTTTGATGTTCGCCGCGTCTCCAGACAATATAATTCTAGGGACTATGATTTCAGTGACAGTCAGCTTGCTGAATCACGGTCATTAGGTCAGTCCTTACGTAGGAACAAACTGCGTGGTTATTCACCAATACCTTCTTTGCCAAATACGGTATACAAACAATATCTATACGTCAATGTACTACGTAAAACTAATGATCTGGAAACCTACTCACAAGAATGCGGATACAAACCCACGCAAGAGTTTAAACATTTTAATACCTCAGTAAACTTAAAGTATAACAACCGCTACACAAGCGATGGTTCTGATATTCAATCCATGTAAATCGCACCAACAGAAAATATTTGAACATGTTTTGAAACATATTTCCAAATGTAATTTTAATTGCTATGTATGCATATATTTACATATGTATGTAATGTAATGTAATGTATGTAGTGATATTCATTTTTATAACTTTATGTATCATTTAATTTACGCAGGACCTCCCTGAAAATCACTCTGGTGAGCGGTGCTTTCCTGCATAAATATTGTTATAATAATAATAATAATAATAATAATAATAATAATAATAATAATAATAATAATAATAATAATAATAATAATAATAATAATTATAATAATAAAAATAATGGAAACTTTATTAATGATTTTTTTTCTAAACAAACAATTGTAAATCTCACTCATCGAGGTAATTTACAATCGACTACTTGAATCACAACTAAGCTACTTAAAAACTTAAAAGTTCATTAAGTCAGGATTCGTCCATTCCTTATTTCTGCAGCAAAAAATATAATAGGTTGTTCTGATGGCAATAGATATCATTTTTCTGACACAATAATTTTGATGCTTCACATCAACTCCTACATCGTTTAACATTGCTATAAAGGAGGTACACTCTTTTGCGAAAACACCGAGTGAACTAATCGAGAGATTGACAAATTTAACAGTGCTAAAGTGTTCACTTTGTTGTCTAACTATTTCTTCATATTTGGCTTTTTTGCGCTCTACGTTGTTTTGAAGGTTGGATTCAAATCCCACGGTAAGTTCGACTATATATAGACATCCCTTTGAAGTAGATAGGAGTAAATCTGGACGGTATTTGTCACCAGTTATTATTCAGGGGCTTTTGAATTCAGGAAGATCAACAAAAAGGTTGGAGCAATTGGCAGTTTGTAGGGTCTTGGCAAGAAAGTTTAGAATAGAGTCGTGTCTCCACGTAAAACGTTCAAGGTATGATTGACATCCAGCAACCACGTGTAGGAGAGTTTCTGGGCGTAAGCAAAATGAACAGTCGGAACTTGATGATATACCCCATCTGGAAAGGTTTTTGCGGGTAGGAAGAGAGTTATTGATATAACGCATAGTAAAATTATAGATGTTTTTTGGTAGTTTAGATTGAGAAGCAGACCAGAATTTGTTTAGCTTTGGTAAGGAGAATTTCGTAACATTCGAGAAAAATGAGCCTTGACAGGTCAAGTGGTTTTGAAGTTTATCCTCTTGTCCAGAACGGAAATCTTTGATAACTTCCTTGGTAGAGTTGTAAATATCATACTGAATGTTAGTGCTGTTATTAGTTGATTTCCAAAGCTCTTTTATTGATTCATTGGGAGATGTTTTTAAGGCATTTCGAAGAACTGTTTGACACTGAGTGAATTTGATAGATGGTGGGAAAATACTTAGACCAAATTTGTTACGGGTTAGAAAGATGTTACTCAATGTTCCAGATACTGGTATTTCCAGCCATTTACGGATGTATTTGTTTACAACGGAATCAATATTTTCAGAGACCCAAGTTTTGGACAAGGTAGCAACAGTAAAATGCCAGGATATTTTAGATAAGACGTAGCGACTGTAAAGAAGAAGTTTATTTTTCGGATGTAGTGGTTTAAGGTCAATATCAGACATCAGTTCTGTGATGAGGGAGGTCAGGGCAGATTTGTGTTCTTGGTTGGACATATCAAAATCAAAGTATCTTCCTAAATATCGGAAAGACTCTCCAATTTTAGTAGTTGGGATTAGGTCACTGTTAATTAAGAGTTTAGGTAAATATTGGACTGATTTTGTTAAAGCTTTCTTGATACCAAATGTGCTACATTTGTCAACCCGGATAATCATACTGGACCATTGGCACCAGATACAGAAACGATTTAGAAGATGCTGGTTTTCTGATTCTTGGCCACTAATGACCGCGGCATCATCAGCAAACTGAAACCAGTGGATCGTGTTTAGAAATTGGAAGGAGAAACCAAATTGACGGTACTTATCGGCCTTTATGTGTTGAATGAAAGTGTTGAAGCACATATTAAATAGTAGAGGACTAAGACAATCACCTTGCAGTACACCACGGCCAACAGATATAAAAGGAGTACGAAATTCAGATGTTATTATTGAAGTCTTAAAATCCGTGTATAAACTTTTTATAACAGTTTTGATGTGATTAGGAATGTGATGATAATCAAGGATCGACTGAATTAAATTATGATGAACTTCACCAAAGGCATTCTTGAGGTCAAGTAGAGTGATGACAAGAGAACGTTGTTTTATCCTAGCTTTGTTGATAATATTGGTCATCTGAGCTGTGTGTTCTAAAGTGCCAGACAGGTTAGGTGTGAAGCCTTTCTGTATATTATGTTCAATAAAGTTATTAGTAACGAGGAAGGAAAATATTGCATTGCGAAGACATGATGTAAATACTTTTAATGGTATTGTTTCCAGAGTGATGGGACGAAAATTTGAGGGGTCATCTGTGTTGCCTTTCTTATGAATAAGTATAGTGCACGCTCGTTTCCATTCAGCCGGTATAGTTCCAGACAACCAAACATTACGTATTATTTCTGTTAGGTAAGTTCTTAAAAAAGTACATCGCTTAAAACATATGATAGAGAGTTGATCAAGGGGACAAGGAGAACCGGAGGCCTTCATTCTACGTATTGCATTAGTAACTTGTTGATAAGTTGGAGGGTCAACGTTGAATTGAACTTCAGGATCAGATAACCTTGGAATCCAGCTTGGAATATGAAACAGTTTATTTGGATTAATTATGGCTAGAGTTTTACTGAAATAAGATAGGCATTCTTGCATGTTGAATGAAGGAAACACGGCGTCTTTTCGATTCAGGACGTTCTTGACATAACCCCAGAAGTTTCTACCAATGTATTGATCATGACTGAAAGATTCGTTGTTATCTGGAGTTGACTGGTTGCAGTTGTTATTACGGCGGAGCTTATCACGCAAGGTGTGTGACACGTATTGAATTTCTTCAGAGTCACCGTTTGCAGATTTTAATTTTTTTAACTCTTTCTTTAAGTCCTTGACTGAATGTTCTTTGTATTTATTCACTAGGTTTTCGTCAGGCACTGTTTTAACATGACCAAAATTATCTGCGAAATAGTTGTAGATAACGTCATTTAAAAGCTTTATGTTTGGATTTAAATCGTGTGATCTGATTGGACCATTTAACTGAAGAACAGATTTGAAAAAATAATTTACCGTTGACCATTCCGAATCGCTTTTAGGAAGATTTATGCCATTTTTTAAAATTGGAGAACTTTGTTCGCTGTCCACAGCAACACTTGTGTTGGATTGATCATCAGTAGGGATATTTGCAGAGTTATCATCAATTTGTTCCTCAAGATCTGTACAAAGTTCGTTGTTCAACCCAAGAATAACTCTGCAACTACGTTGATGCATCTTGAGACCACGCATGCCTTTACATATCTTACCACAGCAGCACTTGATTACGCTACGGCTTGCGATAGCAATATTAGGAGAGTTCATGACTGGCATTTGCCTTGGTGTATTATCCGCATAACGACCTTGCTGATCTGGATTAACTCGCTGTTTACATCGCCATGTATCCCGACCCAGCGTAACGAAATCTTTACCACAAAATGAACAAACGACGCAAATCAATAACATAGCTATAAAACTTGAACGAATCATGATCAAATCCTTCCTACCACTTATTGGGTGTGATTTTTAAAGATATATTGTGATTCAAGTACAAAACCAGCAGTAAAACTACAGACATGTACAGAGCACGTCTGAACGGCTCTGCTCAATGCCAATAATAATAATAATAATAATAATAATAATAATAATAATAATAATAATAATAATAATAATAATAATAATAATAATAATAATAAAGTAATACGACACCTACATGATATAGACAACTCAGATGTCGACGACTAGACATATCTAAACATATTTTTGGCATTATTCGGTGCTTATTACTTGCGTTTTGTAGTTACAGTTTCGCAAGGCCTGATGGGATGATGCAATTTGTGGACCCCCCCCCCGAAAAATAAAGCCGAAACCTAGAATCGGCTTACCATAGGTAGCCCGAGTAAAAAGACACCTATATGATATCTAGACGACTAGACATTCTGTGCTTATTTACTTGTGTTTTGTAGTTGTTGTAGCAATAGCAGAAATCTTTGTGTCTCATAATTTGCAGATTTGGGGTCTTGAGTACTTTCAGTTTCCCATTTCCAAATGGCTCTACAGCTCGCCATCTTCGTTGGTCCACTGCAATCGGCATGTGCAGTTGTAAGCATATTTAAGATCAGCACAGTTGTTAATCACATCACTGATCGAAAGTACTTGGTAAGTCACTTGAATCTAGGCTATATTCACCAAAAAAACCTTCGAGAACACACTTCGTCCAACGCCAACCGCTGTTGAAAACAGCTTTTATGCAATTTTATGACCTTACGGTCGCAATGCATTACCGGTAATAAGTTGTGCAAAAATGCAATTTTGTGACACCGAAAAAAAACCCGGAGAAACGGAGCCGAAACCTAGATTCGGCCAACAACAGGTAGCCCGACTAATACGTTTTGTGGAAACACCACGTAAATATTTCTTTGCTAAGCATTCGGGCTGTTGACTCAGGCCTTCATCAGAGCAATAACAACAAGCTGTTGGCTCACGTCATCTAGAAACTAAGCAACTGATCAATTAAATCATATAAGAATACAATGGCGTATCACGTCAATTTTATTAATTAGAAAAACAAAATCACGGATCTTTTCCGAATAGGGCACACCACGTGCTGTTTAATGGCTGTCCCTCCTGAGAAATAGTGTGATGTTTTGCAATCTCAATAGATCCCCTTGTTCAGTGTTCTTCGCGTGAAATATTGCTTGTCGCTGGCTAAGAGTGACGACTCTTCTCACTTAACACGATGGTCATACTTCCAAGCGTGTTTGGAACAGCAGATTTATCATGTTAGGCTTTTATGCAACATGTCTTGTGCTCCTTCAGGCGAGTTGAGAGATTTCTTCCCGTTTCCACGATGTATACCAAGCCACACTCACACGGAATGGGATACACTCCAGGCTTAGATAAGCTATCCACCTCATCTTTATGTGTGAAAAGTACTTGGAACAATTTGTGTTGACTACTGTGAAATACCTTCATACCAGCACGATTTAGAATCCTCTCAATCTTGTGGGATGCTGGTCCGATGTAAGGAAGAGAAACTGAACGTGGTTCTTGCTGGGGCTGAGTATTCGACTCCGGATGTACCGAAGGTGTCATAGAAGCTTGAATCGTCTTCTCAGGAAAACCTTTATAGCTAAAATCAACGTCATGTGATCTAATTCATCCTGAAGATGTTCTTTGTCACAAATTGTTCGTGCTTGGTGAATAAAAGTTTTGCACACAGACAATTTGATACTTGGATGATGGAATGAAGTGTAGTTAAGGTATCTGTCAGTGTGTGTTGGTTTTCGATACACATTATGACTTAAAGTCCCATCTGGTTTAACGGAAAGCAAAACGTCCAAAAACGGGATAGATTTGTCTTGATTTTGTAATTCCATAGTGAATTTGATTGAAGGGTGTATGCTGTTAAAATGGTCAAGAAAAGTAGACAAAGCATTCAAACCGTGTGACCAGGTACTTAACGTATCATCAACATAATGTTTGCACATACCTGGTTTTAACAGAGCAGTTGCAAGAGCCTTCTTCTCAAATTCCTCCACGTATAAGTTAACCATGATTGAAGACAATGGGGAACCCATTGCTGCTCCAGTCGTTTGCTCGAAAAATCTGTTCCGCCATTGAAAACAAGTTAATGTAAGCACAGCGTCAACAGTCCATAGACCTGATCTGCAGAAAGATTCGTTCTTTTAACGAGCGTTTTATTTAGAAGAAGTCTTTCTTTTGCAATCAATTAGCACGCTGTTTCAATGGGAACATTCGTAAACAAACTAACAACATCAAAACTAACTAATATCTCATCATTAGCTAACTTAAGGGTCTTAATTTCAGAGAAAAATTCCTTAGAATTTAATACATGGTGAAAGGACTTACCTACCAATGGCTTCAAAACAGTAGCAAGATACTGTGCTAAGGTGTATGTTGGAGAGCCACGTGAAGCCAGTATTGGACGAAATGGGACATTCGTTTTATGAATCTTTGGAAGACCATAAAACTTTGGACATATTGAAGCAGAATGGCGTAGACGTCGGTAGAGGTTTTTAGGTAAACTTTCCATCTTACAAAGTTCTAACAATTTACTAGAAACCTTACGTTCAATGCTAGGTGTCGGATCACGTTTTAACTCTCATTAAGTTGGAGTATCTAATAGAGCACTTACCTTGTTGTCACAATCTTCACGATCTAAAACAACAGTAGCATTACTCTTATCTGCTTTTAAAATATGTACTGACTTATCTGATCTTAGGTTTGATAAAGCAATCTTTTCTTCTTTCCTAAGGTTGTTTTCGGTAGCTTTGCTTGGCGATTGTTTCTGAAACTTGGACTCGAACGTTGTTGGCAGCTTCACCCAGTAGGAAATACAGTTTAGGCTCAAGTTGTTGAACAATTTCTTCCTTTGATATAGATCTTGGAACTCAGTACCGCAAAATTCAAACCTAGATATAATACCTTTTCTTCTTCCTTGGTTAGTGTTTTCTCGCTAAGGTTGATCACTATTCGGGATGTCTGTCTTCTTCTATTTTTATTCTTTAATTGTTTGTTAATGATCTTTATCTGTTGCTGACCAATATTGCCGGAATAAAATCGGAAAAGAAAATAAAATATTTTGTGGCAACAATTGGGGCAGGGAAGCATTTAAAATCCTAGACTCCAGGGACTAGAATCCCTGCCTAGGTCCCAGATAGCGAGAACTCTCTGGGCAGGTCAGTCAGGAAAAGTACTAGCCGGCCAGGCGACCCGCTATTAGTAAGGTGCTAGTCCTGAATGACCCAATCGGAGGCTTCACGTGGTGAAGGGTTGTCCGACAGACAGCACTTCCCTGCCCAGTTTTATTCAGTTATTACATTCATTAATACAATTTTTAATTACAATTACATATCGTTCTATGACATTTTTGTGATGTATATGGGAGGTGGGTGGTATTTTTCGTTTCAGTATACCAAGTCAACTGACTTGCTCGAACTCGCTTACAGTTTGTCGTCGATCTTTACATGCAGATTGACGGCACAAGAGAGAATGAGAGATCTATGCTCCGGTACTGGTTATTTGGTACAGAAAGTGTAGGTCATTGTACTCATATGCACGTGATAGATATCTAGATTTGTTAGTTTTCATTGGGTTAGAGCCTTTAGCACGAGTTTTTCACATGCTTAAATGTTGGTCAATTTCGACCTTTGGTTGCTTATCCTCTTTGATAAAGGTTATGTTGTTCATTGTTCGACCTGGACCTTGAGCTCTTGTGTAGTAGAACGGTTCATGGTAGTGTCTGTCACCTCGCAAGCAAAGCAAACGCAACGAACATAAATTTGTTTACCTGATATGCGGCTTTCATCCAGAGTATTACTCATATATATATATATATATATATATATATATATATATATATATATATATATATAATTATTTATCATTGATATCATTGAGTGTAGAAAAAGCGAGGGAGACGGAATCTCGGAAATAGTTTATATAGCTATATGTGTGTTTGGCACGACGTCACGCGGTAAGAATAGTTGGATACTGGTGATTAGCGATCAAATCTCTATATTTTATATATGTCTCTATATGTTATAAACGCAATGGAGCCGGCTCAGAACAACGAAGAAAAGAAGGATAGAAACAGCCGGTTTAAGAAACCAGCCAGAGAACTTGAAGGAACCAAACGCCGTATGGTAAACAAAAACTCGATCTGAATTGCAGTGTTTGTGGTCACTCAGTACCGTCTCAAAATAATTTTAAAATTAACGGTAGGGGATTTGTATTTATTTTTTTGCTGATTGGAATCAGTATTTATAACTATAGAAATACATAAACGCAACAACCCCTCGCCCGCTTTATATACATTTTTAACAAAATCCGAACTGCGCAAGTTGTGGATTTCATAACATATATTATATATATATATAAACATGTTTCAGAATTACTTTCAGGTTTTCATCTCGCGTGTAATTTTGCGTGTAAGTGGACTCCACGCGTGTCGATATTAGCACCCTCGCCCGGGCCACAGAATAAGGATTAACCAGAAGTCCGACTCAGTGTCGGCACCTTTGATGTAAACGTCCTCGCGAAATGTCGGCCTGCGAACCCGGCGCCATTTTGAAAGTAAGTGCCCCCGGGAAATTAGCCCTCTCGTCCTTGCGACCCTCGGGCTCCTGGATTCAATTACTCTTGGCCTTCTTGTGACCTTTTAATTAAGTTTATATTGTTATCTATATATATAAATAATATTTAGTTAAGTAAATAAGTAATTTACTTTAGAAAACTGTTCTTTGGAAATAACATTCTTTGACCACAAGGTTATTAAAACTTCAGTACGCAGATACTACGGGTAAGAGTCCGTGGCAAAAAAGTCCTGCACTCATGAAGCGGGTTTTACATTTCTCGATTATGCCGACACATTTGTTTATAGAAAAAGATGGCTAAAAATTTCGGAACTACGCATTGTTGAAGTACATCGAGTACGTATGTTGTTAGAGATTTTATAAGCTTTCATTCGGTGTATAGTTCAAACTTTAGTGTTACCTGTAACTTTTTAAAATGTTCAAAATGTGCACACCATTGTTCGTAAAATAAGAATTATATGATGGGAAATCGACTCCTCACAAGTGTTATAGAATTTTGGATATTGTTTTTAAATACTAAACGCACAGCCCTGAACAACATATTAAACATAGGATACTGTGAAGTGCCATTCATGTCAGAACTTTTAATTTTCTCGCCGGGAAGTATTTTAAAGAATAAAAAAACATTATTTTGGTCTGAACCGTCTGAAATGGATGAATTTCTTAAGTTTGTTTTACCTTTTGCTGTTTTGGTGTTTGCTATAACCTCAGAAAGACTTCTGGTATGAACCTCAGATATTTCTTAAACAAAATCTAATTCAAATATGAAAGGAGTGGAAAAGTTTGCAGATTTCTAGTTGAAGTTGAAAACGTTTTTGGTGCAAATTAGTGATCATATATACCTTTTCAACATATGAAAAAATATTAAAACTTTTATTGTCAACGGTGAGAACATTTTGAACATTTTAAAAAGTTACAGGTAACACTCTGATTTGAACTATATACCGAATGAAAGCTTATGAAATTTCTAACAACATACGTGCCCGATGTATTTCAACAATGCGCAGTTCCGAAAATTTTAGCCATCTTCTTCTATAAACAAATGTGGAGTTTATACAATTCTGGATTATGCCGACAGCTTCGTGAGTGCAGGACTTTTTTGCCACGAACTTTTACCCGTAGTATCCGCGTACTGAAGTTTTAATAACCCCGTGGTCAAAGAATTTCATAGCCAAAGAATCGTTTTCTAAAGTAAATTACTTATTTACTTAACTAAATATTATTTATATATATATAGATAATAATATGAAGTTAATTGAAAGGTCACAAGACGGCCAAGAGTAATTGATTACAGGAGCCCGAGGGTCGCAAGGACGAGAAAGCTAATTTCGCGGAGGCACTTATTTTCAAAATGGCCGACTGGCGCATGCGCAGAAAAATAATGGGACACTTTTTTCCGCGAGTCGGACTTCTGGTTAATCCTTATTCTGTGCCCGGGCTCCGGGCCGAAGGCCTTCGGCCCTCCGCCCCGGCTCGGGGATTATTCTGTAAACGCCAAGATCGGTATAAAGTTTCAGTATACCTTGACCTTGTCCTTATGTTGTTTTCAAATTTTCGCTTATAAACCTAAACATTATATACATTATACATGCAGCTTCACGTTTTCGTGCTTTCCCTTCGCTCGTCCAAACCATAAGTCAGCTTAACTAAAGCTAACTTAAAACACTGCCTTAAGCTGTGCACGTGATGTTTTTCACTGACTTTGCATGCTCTTTCTATTATTAAAAATACTCCTGGGCTTTTCCGATTTTCTTGGCTGTATTTCCAAATTTTCGACTGAAACGTGGCCTGTTTAATACTTCTTTCTGGAATCCGATTCTGCTGAATTGTTTTTATCTCAGACTCTATTATAAATGTAATTTTTGAGCTGTTAAGTTTTAATTCTGCCTTTGCAAAACATGTATGCATAGGGAAGCCATTTAAAGGCTTGTTAAAAATAATGCCTTTTGAAATCTCCTAATAAACAATGTATTTTTTACAACCAGAATTTAATTATGAAATCTAAGTTTTGCTTTGATATGTTCAACTTTCAGCAAATCAGTTTAGTCATCTTATCCATAAATTCTATATTTATCCCCAGGATTATCATTTGTTTTTATATCTGTTTGTTTTTTATATTGGCTGTACACCAGGAGTGCTTATTATAATCATGGGTGGGTGGCTGGGTGAGGGGTGGTTCAGAAAAGCATGTAAAAGCGGGTGAGGGGTTGTTGCGTTCATTTATTTCTAGTAAAAAGAGTATTTTGTTTTAGTTAACCCGCGAAAGCATCTTCACCAAAACTATAATCAATCTATTATTTCGCTACGATCATGACGCGCACAAACAAGGTTTTAATGCGCTATGTCAGTTCGTTTCAGCCTTATTTAAAAAAAAAGTCAAGTAAAAGCGCATCGGAATGAGTTAAACAGCTTTTCAACCCGCTTTGCCGAGTCAACTCGGCAAAAAGCCGATTACATGGGGAAAAGGTGAAATTTTCAATTCGCTTAACCGGGCAAGGCAGGCCAGCTCGGTTGCCATGTAATCGAAATTTGAAACAAGATACGATAAAAATAAGAAGCGGGCCAACACGGTTTACCGGGACTACTCGGTTAGAAAATATAAGATTAAGATATTTATAAGAAAGGTCTTGGATTTAGATGTATATATGTATTTCCTAGCCTAGTTTCTAAGCGTTTCGTTTCGCCATGAGCTTGGCCGCGTAGTGGGTTTGGGTTCTTGGGAAGACTGGGGGGAGGCTGGAACGAGTTCTAAGGCCTAGCAACATTCGCAAAAAGGTCCTGCCCAGAATCGTTCTGGCCCTTCGAGTGTTCCTGGAATCTAGCGTAGCGACAGTAAAAAGCATAAGGATGTCTGCGAAGATTTTGCCAAAGTTCTTGGCGATCGAAAGAAGGAAATTATGGAATATATTCCAATTTAAGCTCGAAATGAAAATTTAACTGTTTAACTTTCAACTTTTGGCGGTTGCAGAAAGAAAGCTAGTGATAAGAAAGTTAGGCCAGTGAACCTTCGTCGATCCGAGGTGAGTAGACTTGTATTATTTTATGCAGATGGAATAGTAAGTGTCGGGAAACACTTAGGACGTCATAACATCACAATTCTTCCTCAATAAACAACTGAGCTGTAAAGTGCAGGTATTTACGAACTTTGCTAGGCCTTCCTCAGCGGGTCCGTTCGGATCACTTCCGAAACGTGTCAACCGAGGAAGGCCTAGAAACTAGGCTATGTATTTCCATATTTAAGTATACTGATTTCTGGTATTTACTTCCTGTGTCAAAACTGTATAAATAGCTTAGTAATGCAATTAATAAAACGTCTTTAATGAGTTAAAGGGTATTGGCAATAAAAATTAAGTTTATCTAATTTTAAAGAACTCGTCAAATGGTATAAGAAGACCTTTTACAATTTTTCCGTATCTGTTTTGGTTTTGGAAATATTTCGAGCAAAGACAGCGTGCTGTCCGCCATCTTGGAATTATTTTCGATATGCATGTGACATCATAAGCAGGGTAAAGTGAAATTTTTATCTTGCCGACCTTATGACATTATGAGCTAGAAACTCGATTTTGTTGCGCTATTTCCATTTTAAATTGACCCACAACATTTAAAAATCCCTCCATGGAAATTAGGTCACCCACGGTGTAGTTTCATCAGGTTTACCCTGCTTGTGACATCACCAATTTCCTAGTTAATTAGACCCAATATTACAACAAGATGGCGGACAGCACGCTGTCTTTAGTCGAAATATTTCAAAACACAAGAAAGATACAGAAAAATTACAAAAGGTCTTCTTATACCATTTGACTGGTTCTTTCAAATGGGTCAAATTTATATTAATCTTTATTGTCAATACCCTTTTAGAGCAACGTCTAAAGAGCTGTAAGAAGAACGTCTTACAGAGTAGGAATAATGAAATAAGAACGACAGATGTTTAGAAAAAGATGAAAAACAACTTGTCAAAGCTTAATTAACTCCTGAGGCGATTTTTACACAATTGGGCTAAAACCTCTTCTTTGTTAAAATCGGTTTTTATTATCAGCTTGGCTGAAAACAAAACAAAACGAAACGAAACGAAACGAGACAAAACAAAACAAAACACTAAGTTACAGACGTTAAATTCGACTTTTCCAAACACTCCTGAAAGATAGCGTGTTTGTAGTGATTTATGATGACAGAGAACGGCGCTTTTGAACAAAAGACTATATTGTAATTAGAAAAATGCAAAAATACTGCCAAATGCTCATAATTTATGTACCCCTTAATAGAGACATAAATTATACTCCATATGTTTATTATAATTTTTAAAAAAGTTATGAATATAACAATTAGCATATTTTTACTAATTTTTACTATTTTTACTATTTATATTTCAACCATTTAAAAGATATGAATATAACAATTAGCATATTTTTCGGGAGTTTATAACCATCTAATTCTTGTGACCATATGCTGAAGACAAATGTATAAATTTGCCGATGCTCATGCTGTTTAAATTTACGAAGCCGCTATATAATTCACGACAACCCCATCACTTTCAAGTGCTTTCAGCTCACCAGATGTCAACAGATTTTTAGAGAAAGGACAAAAGGCGTTTTAACAGCGATGAGGAGCATTTGTTGTTTTGTTTCTTTAGTTTGCGGTTAATGCTGACGGCTGAAGCTACCAGATAAAGATAATTTTTGTTTTCAACTTGGAATACTATAGAAGATTTCAACGGATAGGGATAACTATACAGACAGGTAAAAATTATGTTCAGTTGGGTTTTTAACCGTCAGACATTATGTAGAATGTCTCTCGTATAATATTTAAGAAGGGTGAGATATTCGAATTGATGTACCTACTGAAAGAACGAAATTAAGAGTTGAGAAAGGTTTTCAACTTTCCTTCATTATCATTTATAACAGCATTTCTCAAACAGCGAGAGTTATGGCTTTTGCGATAATACAGTAATAGCTTTGCTTTGGTAAGCT
>JAWNZC010000302.1:815000-842500 GCA_035771165.1 Paragorgia papillata
TTCACTTTTACCTTCACCAGCACCACCAGCACCAGCACCACCAGCACCAGCACCACCAGCACCAGCACCACCAGCACCAGCAACACCAGCACCAGTACCAGCACCACCAGCACCAGCACCAGCACCGTCACCATCATCATGACCATCGCAATCACCATCACAATCACAATCACCATCACCATCAACATCACCATCACTATTTTCATTGCCATTACCATTACCATTACCATTAGCATTAGCGTTACCATTACCATTACAAATGCCATTACCATTACCACCACCATCACCATCACATCACCATCACCATCACCACCACCATCATTGTCACCCTCACCATCACCATCACCATTACAACCACCACGACCACCACCTTCTCCTTCACCTTCACCTTCACCTTCACCTTCACCTTCACCTTCACATTCACCTTCACCTTCAACATCACCTTCACCAGCACCAGAACCACCAGCACCACGAGCACCAGCTCCACCAGCACCAGCACTAGCACCAGCTCCATCACCATCACCATCACCATCACAATCATCATCACCATCACAATCACAATCACCATCACCATTACCATTACCACCACCATTACCATTACCATTACCATTGCCTATGCCATTACCTTTACCTTTATCATCACCATCACCATCACCATCACCATCACCATCACCTTTACCATTACCATTACCATCACCATCACCATCACCATCACCATCGTCATCACCTACACCATCACCATCACCATCACCATCACCATCATCATCACCATCACTATCACAATCACCATCACCATTACCATTACCACCACCATTACCATTACCATTACCATTGCCATTGCCATTACCTTTACCTTTACCATCACCATCACCATCACCATCACAATCACCTTCACCATCACCATCACCATCACCATCACAATCACCATCACCATCGCCATCGCCATCGACATCACCATCACCATCACCATCACCATCACCATTACCATTACCATTACCATTACCATTACCATTAGCATTACCATTACCATTACCATTACCATTACCATTACCATTACCATTACCATTACCATTACCATTACCATTACCATTACCATTACCATTACCATTACCATTACCATTACCATTACCATTACCATTACCATTACCATTACCATTACCATTACCATTACCATTACCATTACCATTACCATTACCATTACCATTACCATTACCATTACCATTACCATTACCATCACCATTACCATTACCATTACCATTACCATTACCATTACCATTACCATTACCATTACCATTACAAATGCCATTACCATTACCACCACCATCACCATCACAACCACCACGACCACCACCTTCTCCTTCACCTTCGCCTTCGCCTTCGCCTCCGCCTTCGCCTTCGCCTTCGCCTTCGCCTTCGCCTTCGCCTTCGCCTTCGCCTTCGCCTTCGCCTTCGCCTTCGCCTTCGCCTTCGCCTTCGCCTTCGCCTTCGCCTTCGCCTTCGCCTTCGCCTTCGCCTTCGCCTTCAGCTTCACCTTCACCTTCGCCTTCACCTTCACCTTCACCTTCACCTTCACCTTCACCTTCACCTTCACCTTCACCTTCACCTTTACCAGCACCACCAGCACCAGCACCACCAGCACCAGCACCACCAGCATCAGCACCATCACCATCATCATGACCATCGCAATCACCATCACAATCACAATCACCATCACCATCACCATCACCAACACCATCACCATCAGTATTACCATTGCCATTACCATTACCATTACCCTTACCATTACCATTACCATTACCATTACCATTACCATTACCATTACCATTACCATTACCATTACCATTACAAAACCCATTACCATTACCACCACCATCACCATCACCATCACCATCACCATCACCATCATTATCACCCTCACCATCACCATCACAACCACCACGACCACCACCTTCTCCTTCACTTTCACCTTCACCTTCACCTTCACCTTCACCTTCACATTCACCTTCACCTTCACCATCACCTTCACCAGCACCAGAACCACCAGCACCACGAGCACCAGCTCCACCAGCACCAGCACGAGCACCAGGACCATCACCATCACCATCACCATCATCATCACCATCAAAATCACAATCACCATCAACATTACCATTACCACCACCATTACCATTACCATTACCATTACCATTACCATTGCCATTGCCATTATCTTTACCTTTACCATCACCATCACCATCACCATCACCACCACCAACACCATCACCATCACGGTCACTACCACCCTCACCATAACAACCACCACGACCACCACCTTCTCCTTAACCTTCAACTTCACCTTCACCTTCACCTTCACCTTCACTTTCACCATCACCTTCACCTTCACCTACACCTTCACCTTCACCTTCACCTTCACCTTCACCTTCACCTTCACCTTCACCTTCACCTTCACCTTCACCTTCACCTTCACCTTCACCAGCACCAGAACCACCAGCACCACGACCACCAGCTCCACCAGCACCAGCACCAGCACCAGCCCCAGCACCAGCACCAGCACCAGCACCAGCACCGGCACCAGCACCAGCACCAGCACCAGCACCAGCACCAGCACCAGCACCAGCACCAGCACCAGCACCAGCACCAGCAACAGCACCATTACCATCACCATCATCATCGCCATCACAATCACAATTACCATCACCATCACCATTACCATTACCACCACCATTACCATTACCATTACCATTGCCATTGCCATTACCATTACCATTACCATGACCATGACCATGACCATGACCATCACCATCACCATAACTATCACCATCACCATCACAACCACCACGACCACCACCTTCTCCTTTACATTCACCTTCACCTTCACCTTCACCTTCACCTTCACCTTCACCTTCACCTTCACCTTCACCTTCACCTTCACCTTCACCTTCACCTTCACCTTCACCTTCACCTTCACCTTCACCTTCACCTTCACCTTCACCTTCGCCTTCACCTTCACCTTCACCTTCACCTTCACCATCACCTTCACCTTCACCTTCACCTTCACTTTAACCTTTAACCTTTACCTTCACCTTCACCTTCACTTTCACCATCACCATCACCATCACCATCACCATCACTGTCACCATCAGCATCACAACCACCACGACCACGACCACGACCTTCTTCTTTACCTTCAACTTCACCTTCACCTTCACCATCACCTTCACCTTCACCTTCACCTTCACATTCACCTTCACCTTCACCTTCACTTTCACTTTCGCCTTCACCTTCACCAGCACCAGAACCACCAGCACCACCAGCACCAGCTCCAGCAGCACCAGCAACAGCACCACCATCACCATCATCATCACAATCACCGTCACCATTACCATTACCACCACCACTACCATCACCATTACCATTGCCATTACCATTACCATTACCATTACCATTACCAATACCATTACCATTACCATTATAATCACCATCACCATCACCATCGCCATCACCATCACCATCACCATCACCATTACCATCACCATCACCATCACCATCATCATCGCCATCACCATCATCATCACCATCACTATCACCATCCCCACCAGCACGACCACTACCTTCTACTTCACCTTCACGTTCACCTTCACTTTCACCTTCACCTTCACCTTCACCTTCACCTTCACCTTCACCTTCACTTTCACCTTCACCTTCACCTTCACCTTCACATTCACCTTCACCTTCACCATCACCATCACCATCACCATCACCATCACCATCACCATCACCATCACCATCACCATCACCATCACCATCACCATCACCATCACCATCACCATCACCATCACCATCACTGTCACCATCACCATCAGCATCACAACCACCACGACCACCACCTTCTCCTTTACCTTCAACTTCACCTTCACCTTCACCTTCACCATCACCTTCACCTTCACCGTCACCTTCACTTTCACCTTCACCTTCACCTTCACCAGCGCCAGAACCACCAGCACGACGAGCACCAGCTCCACCAGCACCAGCACCAGCACCAGCACCAGCACCAGCAGCAGCACCATCACCAGCACCATCACCATCACCATCACCATCACCATCACTATCACCATCACCATCACAATCACCATCACCATTACCATTACCACCAACTTTACCATTACAATTACCATTGCCATTACCATTACCACCACCACCAACATTACCATTACCATTGCCATTACCATTACCATTACCATAACCAATACCATTACCATTACAATCACCATCACCATCACCATCGCCATCACCATCACCATCACCATCACCATTACCATTACATCACCATCACCATCACCATCATCATCGCCATCACCATCATCATCACCATCACTATCACCATCCCCACCAGCACGACCACTACCTTCTACTTCACCTTCACGTTCACCTTCACTTTCACCTTCACTTTCACCTTCAGCTTCACCTTCACCTTCACATTCACCTTCACCTTCACCATCACCATCACCATCACCATCACCATCACCATCACCATCACCATCACCATCACTGTCACCATCAGCATCACAACCACCACGACCACCACCTTCTCCTTTACCTTCAACTTCAACTTCACCTTCACCTTCACCATCACCTTCACCTTCACCGTCACCTTCACTTTCACCTTCACCTTCACCTTCACCAGCGGCAGAACCACCAGCACGACGAGCACCAGCTCCACCAGCACCAGCACCAGCACCAGGACCATCACCAGCACCATCACCATCACCATCACCATCACTATCACCATCACCATCATCATCACCATCGCCATCACAATCACCATCACCATTACCATTACCACCAACTTTACCATTACAATTACCATTGCCATTACCATTACCACCACCACCAACATTACCATTACCATTGCCATTACCATTACCATTATCATTACCATTACCATGACCATGACCATGACCATGACCATCACCATAACTATCACCATCACCATCACAACCACCACGACCACCACCTTCTCCTTTACATTCACCTTCACCTTCACCTTCACATTCACCTTCACCTTCACCTTCACCTTCACCTTCACCTTCACCATCACCTTCACCTTCACCTTCACTTTAACCTTTAACCTTTACCTTCACCTTCACCTTCACTTTCACCATCACCATCACCATCACCATCACCATCACCATCACCATCACTGTCACCATCAGCATCACAACCACCACGACCACGACCACGACCTTCTTCTTTAACTTCAACTTCACCTTCACCTTCACCATCACCTTCACCTTCACCTTCACCTTCACCTTCACCTTCACATTCACCTTCACCTTGACCTTCACCTTCACCTTCACTTTCGCCTTCACCTTCACCTTCACCAGCACCAGAACCACCAGCACCACCAGCACCAGCTCCAGCAGCACCAGCACCAGCAACAGCACCACCATCACCATCATCATCACAATCACCATCACCATTGCCATTACCATTGCCATTACCATTACCATTACCATTACCAATACCATTACCATTACAATCACCATCACCATCACCATCGCCATCACCATCACCATCACCATCACCATTACCATCACCATCACCATCACCATCATCATCGCCATCACCATCATCATCACCATCACTATCACCATCCCCACCAGCACGATCACTACCTTCTACTTCACCTTCACGTTCACCTTCACTTTCACCTTCACCTTCACCTTCACCTTCACCTTCACCTTCACCTTCACCTTCACCTTCACCTTCACATTCACCTTCACCTACACCTTCACCTTCACCTTCACCTTCACCTTCACCTTCACCTTCACCTTCACCTTCACCTTCACCTTCACCTTCACCTTCACCTTCACCTTCACCTTCACCTTCACCTTCACCTTCACCTTCACCTTCACCAGCACCAGAACCACCAGGACCTCGACCACCAGCTCCACCAGCACCAGCACCAGCACCAGCACCAGCACCAGCAACAGCACCATCACCATCACCATCATCATCACCATCACAATCACAATTACCATCACCATTACCATTACCACCAACTTTACCATTACAATTACCATTGCCATTTCCATTACCACAACCACCAACGTTACCATTACCATTGCCATTACCATTACCATTATTATTACCATTACCATCACCATCACCATCACCATCACCATCACCATCACCATCACCATCACCATCACCATCACCATCACCATCACCATCACCATCACCATCACCATCACCATCACCATTATCATCACCACCACTATCACCATCCCCACCAGCACGACCACTACCTTCTCCTTCACCTTCACGTTCACCTTCACTTTCAACTTCACCTTCACCTTCACCTTCACCTTCACCTTCACCTTCACCTTCACCTTCACCTTCACCTTCACCTTCACCTTCACCTTCACCTTCACCTTCGCCTTCGCCTTCACCTTCACCTTCACCTTCACCTTCACCTTCACCTTCACCTTCACCTTCACCTTCACCTTCACCTTCACCTTCACCTTCACCTTCACCTTCACCTTCACCTTCACCTTCACCTTCACCTTCACCTTCACCTTCACCTTCACCTTCACCTTCACCTTCACCTTCACCTTCACCTTCACCTTCACCTTCACCTTCACCTTCACCTTCACCTTCACCTTCACCTTCACCTTCACCTTCACCTTCACCTTCACCTTCACCTTCACCTTCACCTTCACCATCACCTTCACCTTCACCTTCACCTTCACCTTCACCTTCACCTTCACCTTCACCTTCACCTTCACCTTCACCTTCACCTTCACCTTCACCTTCACCTTCACCTTCACCTTCACCTTCACCTTCACCTTCACCTTCACCTTTACCTTCACCTTCACCTTCACCTTCACCTTCACCATCACCTTCACTTTCGCCTTCACCTTCACCTTCACCTTCACCTTCACCATCACCTTCACTTTCACCTTCACCTTCACATTCAACTTCACAGTCACCTTAACCTTCACCTTCACTTTCACCTTCACCTTCACCTTCACCTTCACATTTACCTTCACCAGCACCACCAGCACCAGCACCACCAGCACCAGCACTACCAGCACCAGCACCAGCACCATCACCATCATCATGACCATCGCAATCACCATCACAATCACAATCACCATCACCATCACCATCACCATCACCATCACAATTACCATTGCCATTACCAATACCATTACCATTACCATTACATTTACCATTACCATTACCATTACCATTACCATTACCATTACCATTACCATTACCATTACCGTTACCATTACCATTACCATTACAAATGCCATTACCATTACCACCGCCATCACCATCACCATCGCCATCACCATCACCATCACCACCACCATCACTATCACCATCAACATCACCATCACAACCACCACGACCACCACCTTCTCCTTCACCTTCACCTTCACCTTCACTTTCACCTTCACCTTCACCTTCACATTCAACTTCACCTTCACCATCACCTTCACCAGCACCAGAACTACCAGCACCACGAACACCAGCTCCACCAGCACAAGCACGAGCACCAGCACCATCACCATCACCATCACCATCACCATCATCATCACCATCACAATCACAATCACCATCACCATCACCATTACCACCACCATTACCATTACCATTGCCATTGCAATTACCTTTACCTTCACCATCACCATCACCATCACGATCACAATCACCATCACCATCACCATCACCATCTCCATCACTATTACCATTACCATTACCATTACCATTACCATTACCATTACCATTACCATTACCATTACCATTACCATTACCATTACCATTACCATTACCATTACCATTACCATTACAATTACCGTTACCATTACCATTACAAATGCCATTACCATTACCACCGCCATCACCATCACCATCGCCATCACCATCACCATCACCACCACCATCACTATCACCATCAACATCACCATCACAACCACCACGACCACCACCTTCTCCTTCACCTTCACCTTCACCTTCACTTTCACCTTCACCTTCACCTTCACATTCAACTTCACCTTCACCATCACCTTCACCAGCACCAGAACTACCAGCACCACGAGCACCAGCTCCACCAGCACAAGCACGAGCACTAGCACCATCACCATCACCATCACCATCACCATCACCATCATCATCACCATCACAATCACAATCACCATCACCATTACCATTACCACCACCATTACCATTACCATTGCCATTGCCATTACCATTACCTTTACCTTCACCATCACCATCACCATCACCATCACGATCACAATCACCATCACCATCACCATCACCATCACTATTACCATTGCCATTACCATTACCATTACCATTACCATTACCATTACCATTACCATTACCATTACCATTACCATTACCATTACCATTACCATCACCATCACCATCACCATCACCATCACCAACAACCATCACCAACACCATCACCATCACCATCACTACCACCATCACCATAACAACCACCACGACCACCACCTTCTCCTTCACCTTCAACTTCACCTTCACCTTCACCTTCACCTTCACCTTCACCTTCACCTTCACCTTCACCAGCAGCAGAACCACCAGCACCTCGACCACCAGCTCCACCAGCACAAGCACCAGCACAAGCACCAGCACCAGCACCAGCACCAGCATCAGCACCAGCACCAGCGCCAGTACCAGCACCATCACCATCACCATCATCATCACCATCACAATCACAATCACCATCACTATCACCAATACCATTACCACCACCATTACCATTACCATTACCATTGCCATTGCCATTACCATTACCATTACCATGACCATCACCATCACCATCACCATCACCATTACCATCACCATCACCATCACCATCACCAACACCATCACCATCACCATCACTACCACCATCACCATAACAACCACCACGACCACCACCTTCTCCTTCACCTTCAACTTCACCTTCACCTTCACCTTCACCATCACCTTCACTTTCACCTTCACCTTCACATTCACCTTCACCTTCACCTTCACCTTCACCTTCACCTTCACATTCAACTTCACAGTCATCTTAACCTTCACCTTCACCTTCACTTTTACCTTCACCAGCACCACCAGCACCAGCACCACCAGCACCAGCGCCACCAGCACCAGCACCACCAGCACCAGCAACACCAGCACCAGCACCAGCACCACCAGCACCAGCACCAGCACCGTCACCATCATCATGACCATCGCAATCACCATCACAATCACAATCACCATCACCATCAACATCACCATCACTATTTTCATTGCCATTACCATTACCATTACCATTACCATTACCATTACCATTAGCATTAGCGTTACCATTACCATTACAAATGCCATTACCATTACCACCACCATCACCATCACATCACCATCACCATCACCACCACCATCATTGTCACCCTCACCATCACCATCACCATTACAACCACCACGACCACCACCTTCTCCTTCACCTTCACCTTCACCTTCATCTTCACCTTCACCTTCACATTCACCTTCACCTTCAACATCACCTTCACCAGCACCAGAACCACCAGCACCACGAGCACCAGCTCCACCAGCACCAGCACTAGCACCAGCTCCATCACCATCACCATCACCATCACAATCATCATCACCATCACAATCACAATCACCATCACCATTACCATTACCACCACCATTACCATTACCATTACCATTGCCTATGCCATTACCTTTACCTTTATCATCACCATCACCATCACCATCCCCATCACCATCACCATCACCATCACCTTTACCATTACCATTACCATCACCATCACCATCACCATCACCATCGTCATCACCTACACCATCACCATCACCATCACCATCACCATCACCATCACCATCACTATCACAATCACCATCACCATTACCATTACCATTACCACCACCATTACCATTACCATTACCATTGCCATTGCCATTACCTTTACCTTTACCATCACCATCACCATCACCATCACAATCACCATCACCATCACCATCACCATCACCATCACAATCACCATCACCATCGCCATCGCCATCGACATCACCATCACCATCACCATCACCATCACCATCACCATCACCATTACCATTACCATTACCATTACCATTACCATTACCATTACCATTACCATTACCATTACCATTACCATTACCATTACCATTACCATTACCATTACCATTACCATTACCATTACCATTACCATTACCATTACCATTACCATTACCATTACCATTACCATTACCATTACCATTACCATTACCATTACCATTACCATTACCATTACCATTACCATTACCATTACGATTACCATTACCATTACCATTACCATTACCATTACCATTACCATTACCATTACAAATGCCATTACCATTACCACCACCATCACCATCACAACCACCACGACCACCACCTTCTCCTTCACCTTCGCCTTCGCCTTCGCCTTCGCCTTCGCCTTCGCCTTCGCCTTCGCCTTCGCCTTCGCCTTCGCCTTCGCCTTCGCCTTCGCCTTCGCCTTCGCCTTCGCCTTCGCCTTCGCCTTCGCCTTCGCCTTCGCCTTCAGCTTCACCTTCACCTTCGCCTTCACCTTCACCTTCACCTTCACCTTCACCTTCACCTTCACCTTCACCTTCACCTTCACCTTTACCAGCACCACCAGCACCAGCACCACCAGCACCAGCACCACCAGCATCAGCACCATCACCATCATCATGACCATCGCAATCACCATCACAATCACAATCACCATCACCATCACCATCACCAACACCATCACCATCAGTATTACCATTGCCATTACCATTACCATTACCCTTACCATTACCATTACCATTACCATTACCATTACCATTACCATTACCATTACCATTACAAAACCCATTACCATTACCACCACCATCACCATCACCATCACCATCACCATCACCATCATTATCACCCTCACCATCACCATCACAACCACCACGACCACCACCTTCTCCTTCACTTTCACCTTCACCTTCACCTTCACCTTCACCTTCACCTTCACATTCACCTTCACCTTCACCATCACCTTCACCAGCACCAGGACCACCAGCACCACGAGCACCAGCTCCACCAGCACCAGCACGAGCACCAGGACCATCACCATCACCATCACCATCATCATCACCATCAAAATCACAATCACCATCAACATTACCATTACCACCACCATTACCATTACCATTACCATTGCCATTGCCATTATCTTTACCTTTACCATCACCATCACCATCACCATCACCACCACCAACACCATCACCATCACGGTCACTACCACCCTCACCATAACAACCACCACGACCACCACCTTCTCCTTAACCTTCAACTTCACCTTCACCTTCACCTTCACCTTCACTTTCACCATCACCTTCACCTTCAGCTACACCTTCACCTTCACCTTCACCTTCACCTTCACCTTCACCTTCACCTTCACCTTCACCTTCACCTTCACCTTCACCAGCACCAGAACCACCAGCACCACGACCACCAGCTCCACCAGCACCAGCACCAGCACCAGCCCCAGCACCAGCACCAGCACCAGCACCAGCACCAGCACCAGCACCAGCACCAGCACCAGCACCAGCACCAGCACCAGCACCAGCACCAGCACCAGCACCAGCACCAGCACCAGCAACAGCACCATTACCATCACCATCATCATCGCCATCACAATCACAATTACCATCACCATCACCATTACCATTACCACCACCATTACCATTACCATTACCATTGCCATTGCCATTACCATTACCATTACCATGACCATGAGCATCACCATCACCATAACTATCACCATCACCATCACAACCACCACGACCACCACCTTCTCCTTTACATTCACCTTCACCTTCAACTTCACCTTCACCTTCACCTTCACCTTCACCTTCACCTTCACCTTCACGTTCACCTTCACCTTCACCTTCACCTTCACCTTCACCTTCACCTTCACCTTCACCTTCACCTTCACCTTCACCTTCGCCTTCACCTTCACCTTCACCTTCACCATCACCTTCACCTTCACCTTCACCTTCACTTTAACCTTTAACCTTTACCTTCACCTTCACCTTCACTTTCACCATCACCATCACCATCACCATCACCATCACTGTCACCATCAGCATCACAACCACCACGACCACGACCACCACCTTCTTCTTTACCTTCAACTTCACCTTCACCTTCACCATCACCTTCACCTTCACCTTCACCTTCACATTCACCTTCACCTTCACCTTCACCTTCACTTTCGCCTTCACCTTCACCTTCACCAGCACCAGAACCACCAGCACCACCAGCACCAGCTCCAGCAGCACCGCAACAGCACCACCATCACCATCATCATCACAATCACCGTCACCATTACCATTACCACCACCACTACCATCACCATTACCATTGCCATTACCATTACCATTACCATTACCATTACCATTACCATTACCATTACCAATACCATTACCATTACCATTACAATCACCATCACCATCACCATCGCCATCACCATCACCATCACCATCACCATTACCATCACCATCACCATCACCATCATCATCGCCATCACCATCATCATCACCATCACTATCACCATCCCCACCAGCACGACCACTACCTTCTACTTCACCTTCACGTTCACCTTCACTTTCACCTTCACCTTCACCTTCACCTTCACCTTCACCTTCACCTTCACTTTCACCTTCACCTTCACCTTCACCTTCACATTCACCTTCACCTTCACCATCACCATCACCATCACCATCACCATCACCATCACCATCACCATCACCATCACCATCACCATCACCATCACCATCACCATCACCATCACCATCACCATCACCATCACTATCACCATCAACATCACCATCACAACCACCACGACCACCACCTTCTCCTTCACCTTCACCTTCACCTTCACTTTCACCTTCACCTTCACCTTCACATTCAACTTCACCTTCACCATCACCTTCACCAGCACCAGAACTACCAGCACCACGAACACCAGCTCCACCAGCACAAGCACGAGCACCAGCACCATCACCATCACCATCACCATCACCATCATCATCACCATCACAATCACAATCACCATCACCATCACCATTACCACCACCATTACCATTACCATTGCCATTGCAATTACCTTTACCTTCACCATCACCATCACCATCACGATCACAATCACCATCACCATCACCATCACCATCTCCATCACTATTACCATTACCATTACCATTACCATTACCATTACCATTACCATTACCATTACCATTACCATTACCATTACCATTACCATTACCATTACCATTACCATTACCATTACCATTACAATTACCGTTACCATTACCATTACAAATGCCATTACCATTACCACCGCCATCACCATCACCATCGCCATCACCATCACCATCACCACCACCATCACTATCACCATCAACATCACCATCACAACCACCACGACCACCACCTTCTCCTTCACCTTCACCTTCACCTTCACTTTCACCTTCACCTTCACCTTCACATTCAACTTCACCTTCACCATCACCTTCACCAGCACCAGAACTACCAGCACCACGAGCACCAGCTCCACCAGCACAAGCACGAGCACTAGCACCATCACCATCACCATCACCATCACCATCACCATCATCATCACCATCACAATCACAATCACCATCACCATTACCATTACCACCACCATTACCATTACCATTGCCATTGCCATTACCATTACCTTTACCTTCACCATCACCATCACCATCACGATCACAATCACCATCACCATCACCATCACCATCACTATTACCATTGCCATTACCATTACCATTACCATTACCATTACCATTACCATTACCATTACCATTACCATTACCATTACCATTACCATCACCATCACCATCACCATCACCATCACCAACACCATCACCAACACCATCACCATCACCATCACTACCACCATCACCATAACAACCACCACGACCACCACCTTCTCCTTCACCTTCAACTTCACCTTCACCTTCACCTTCACCTTCACCTTCACCTTCACCTTCACCTTCACCAGCAGCAGAACCACCAGCACCTCGACCACCAGCTCCACCAGCACAAGCACCAGCACAAGCACCAGCACCAGCACCAGCACCAGCATCAGCACCAGCACCAGCGCCAGTACCAGCACCATCACCATCACCATCATCATCACCATCACAATCACAATCACCATCACTATCACCAATACCATTACCACCACCATTACCATTACCATTACCATTGCCATTGCCATTACCATTACCATTACCATGACCATCACCATCACCATCACCATCACCATTACCATCACCATCACCATCACCATCACCAACACCATCACCATCACCATCACTACCACCATCACCATAACAACCACCACGACCACCACCTTCTCCTTCACCTTCAACTTCACCTTCACCTTCACCTTCACCATCACCTTCACTTTCACCTTCACCTTCACATTCACCTTCACCTTCACCTTCACCTTCACCTTCACCTTCACATTCAACTTCACAGTCATCTTAACCTTCACCTTCACCTTCACTTTTACCTTCACCAGCACCACCAGCACCAGCACCACCAGCACCAGCGCCACCAGCACCAGCACCACCAGCACCAGCAACACCAGCACCAGCACCAGCACCACCAGCACCAGCACCAGCACCGTCACCATCATCATGACCATCGCAATCACCATCACAATCACAATCACCATCACCATCAACATCACCATCACTATTTTCATTGCCATTACCATTACCATTACCATTACCATTACCATTACCATTAGCATTAGCGTTACCATTACCATTACAAATGCCATTACCATTACCACCACCATCACCATCACATCACCATCACCATCACCACCACCATCATTGTCACCCTCACCATCACCATCACCATTACAACCACCACGACCACCACCTTCTCCTTCACCTTCACCTTCACCTTCATCTTCACCTTCACCTTCACATTCACCTTCACCTTCAACATCACCTTCACCAGCACCAGAACCACCAGCACCACGAGCACCAGCTCCACCAGCACCAGCACTAGCACCAGCTCCATCACCATCACCATCACCATCACAATCATCATCACCATCACAATCACAATCACCATCACCATTACCATTACCACCACCATTACCATTACCATTACCATTGCCTATGCCATTACCTTTACCTTTATCATCACCATCACCATCACCATCCCCATCACCATCACCATCACCATCACCTTTACCATTACCATTACCATCACCATCACCATCACCATCACCATCGTCATCACCTACACCATCACCATCACCATCACCATCACCATCACCATCACCATCACTATCACAATCACCATCACCATTACCATTACCATTACCACCACCATTACCATTACCATTACCATTGCCATTGCCATTACCTTTACCTTTACCATCACCATCACCATCACCATCACAATCACCATCACCATCACCATCACCATCACCATCACAATCACCATCACCATCGCCATCGCCATCGACATCACCATCACCATCACCATCACCATCACCATCACCATCACCATTACCATTACCATTACCATTACCATTACCATTACCATTACCATTACCATTACCATTACCATTACCATTACCATTACCATTACCATTACCATTACCATTACCATTACCATTACCATTACCATTACCATTACCATTACCATTACCATTACCATTACCATTACCATTACCATTACCATTACCATTACCATTACCATTACCATTACCATTACCATTACCATTACCATTACGATTACCATTACCATTACCATTACCATTACCATTACCATTACCATTACCATTACAAATGCCATTACCATTACCACCACCATCACCATCACAACCACCACGACCACCACCTTCTCCTTCACCTTCGCCTTCGCCTTCGCCTTCGCCTTCGCCTTCGCCTTCGCCTTCGCCTTCGCCTTCGCCTTCGCCTTCGCCTTCGCCTTCGCCTTCGCCTTCGCCTTCGCCTTCGCCTTCGCCTTCGCCTTCGCCTTCGCCTTCAGCTTCACCTTCACCTTCGCCTTCACCTTCACCTTCACCTTCACCTTCACCTTCACCTTCACCTTCACCTTCACCTTCACCTTCACCTTTACCAGCACCACCAGCACCAGCACCACCAGCACCAGCACCACCAGCATCAGCACCATCACCATCATCATGACCATCGCAATCACCATCACAATCACAATCACCATCACCATCACCATCACCAACACCATCACCATCAGTATTACCATTGCCATTACCATTACCATTACCCTTACCATTACCATTACCATTACCATTACCATTACCATTACCATTACCATTACCATTACAAAACCCATTACCATTACCACCACCATCACCATCACCATCACCATCACCATCACCATCATTATCACCCTCACCATCACCATCACAACCACCACGACCACCACCTTCTCCTTCACTTTCACCTTCACCTTCACCTTCACCTTCACCTTCACCTTCACATTCACCTTCACCTTCACCATCACCTTCACCAGCACCAGGACCACCAGCACCACGAGCACCAGCTCCACCAGCACCAGCACGAGCACCAGGACCATCACCATCACCATCACCATCATCATCACCATCAAAATCACAATCACCATCAACATTACCATTACCACCACCATTACCATTACCATTACCATTGCCATTGCCATTATCTTTACCTTTACCATCACCATCACCATCACCATCACCACCACCAACACCATCACCATCACGGTCACTACCACCCTCACCATAACAACCACCACGACCACCACCTTCTCCTTAACCTTCAACTTCACCTTCACCTTCACCTTCACCTTCACTTTCACCATCACCTTCACCTTCAGCTACACCTTCACCTTCACCTTCACCTTCACCTTCACCTTCACCTTCACCTTCACCTTCACCTTCACCTTCACCTTCACCAGCACCAGAACCACCAGCACCACGACCACCAGCTCCACCAGCACCAGCACCAGCACCAGCCCCAGCACCAGCACCAGCACCAGCACCAGCACCAGCACCAGCACCAGCACCAGCACCAGCACCAGCACCAGCACCAGCACCAGCACCAGCACCAGCACCAGCACCAGCACCAGCAACAGCACCATTACCATCACCATCATCATCGCCATCACAATCACAATTACCATCACCATCACCATTACCATTACCACCACCATTACCATTACCATTACCATTGCCATTGCCATTACCATTACCATTACCATGACCATGAGCATCACCATCACCATAACTATCACCATCACCATCACAACCACCACGACCACCACCTTCTCCTTTACATTCACCTTCACCTTCAACTTCACCTTCACCTTCACCTTCACCTTCACCTTCACCTTCACCTTCACGTTCACCTTCACCTTCACCTTCACCTTCACCTTCACCTTCACCTTCACCTTCACCTTCACCTTCACCTTCACCTTCGCCTTCACCTTCACCTTCACCTTCACCATCACCTTCACCTTCACCTTCACCTTCACTTTAACCTTTAACCTTTACCTTCACCTTCACCTTCACTTTCACCATCACCATCACCATCACCATCACCATCACTGTCACCATCAGCATCACAACCACCACGACCACGACCACCACCTTCTTCTTTACCTTCAACTTCACCTTCACCTTCACCATCACCTTCACCTTCACCTTCACCTTCACATTCACCTTCACCTTCACCTTCACCTTCACTTTCGCCTTCACCTTCACCTTCACCAGCACCAGAACCACCAGCACCACCAGCACCAGCTCCAGCAGCACCGCAACAGCACCACCATCACCATCATCATCACAATCACCGTCACCATTACCATTACCACCACCACTACCATCACCATTACCATTGCCATTACCATTACCATTACCATTACCATTACCATTACCATTACCATTACCATTACCAATACCATTACCATTACCATTACAATCACCATCACCATCACCATCGCCATCACCATCACCATCACCATCACCATTACCATCACCATCACCATCACCATCATCATCGCCATCACCATCATCATCACCATCACTATCACCATCCCCACCAGCACGACCACTACCTTCTACTTCACCTTCACGTTCACCTTCACTTTCACCTTCACCTTCACCTTCACCTTCACCTTCACCTTCACCTTCACTTTCACCTTCACCTTCACCTTCACCTTCACATTCACCTTCACCTTCACCATCACCATCACCATCACCATCACCATCACCATCACCATCACCATCACCATCACCATCACCATCACCATCACCATCACCATCACCATCACCATCACCATCACCATCACTGTCACCATCACCATCAGCATCACAACCACCACGACCACCACCGTCTCCTTTACCTTCAACTTCACCTTCACCTTCACCTTCACCATCACCTTCACCTTCACCGTCACCTTCACTTTCACCTTCACCTTCACCTTCACCAGCGCCAGAACCACCAGCACGACGAGCACCAGCTCCACCAGCACCAGCACCAGCACCAGGACCATCACCAGCACCATCACCATCACCATCACCATCACCATCACTATCACCATCACCATCACAATCACCATCACCATTACCATTACCACCAACTTTACCATTACAATTACCATTGCCATTACCATTACCACCACCACCAACATTACCATTACCATTGCCATTACCATTACCATTACCATAACCAATACCATTACCATTACAATCACCATCACCATCACCATCGCCATCACCATCACCATCACCATCACCATCACCATTACCATTACATCACCATCACCATCACCATCATCATCGCCATCACCATCATCATCACCATCACTATCACCATCCCCACCAGCACGACCACTACCTTCTACTTCACCTTCACGTTCACCTTCACTTTCACCTTCACTTTCACCTTCACCTTCACCTTCACCTTCACATTCACCTTCACCTTCACCATCACCATCACCATCACCATCACCATCACCATCACCATCACCATCACTGTCACCATCAGCATCACAACCACCACGACCACCACCTTCTCCTTTACCTTCAACTTCAACTTCACCTTCACCTTCACCATCACCTTCACCTTCACCGTCACCTTCACTTTCACCTTCACCTTCACCTTCACCAGCGCCAGAACCACCAGCACGACGAGCACCAGCTCCACCAGCACCAGCACCAGCACCAGGACCATCACCAGCACCATCACCATCACCATCACCATCACTATCACCATCACCATCATCATCACCATCGCCATCACAATCACCATCACCATTACCATTACCACCAACTTTACCATTACAATTACCATTGCCATTACCATTACCACCACCACCAACATTACCATTACCATTGCCATTACCATTACCATTATCATTACCATTACCATGACCATGACCATGACCATCACCATCACCATAACTATCACCATCACCATCACAACCACCACGACCACCACCTTCTCCTTTACATTCACCTTCACCTTCACCTTCACATTCACCTTCACCTTCACCTTCACCTTCACCTTCACCTTCACCATCACCTTCACCTTCACCTTCACTTTAACCTTTAACCTTTACCTTCACCTTCACCTTCACTTTCACAATCACCATCACCATCACCATCACCATCACCATCACCATCACCATCACCATCACCATCACTGTCACCATCAGCATCACAACCACCACGACCACGACCACGACCTTCTTCTTTAACTTCAACTTCACCTTCACCTTCACCATCACCTTCACCTTCACCTTCACCTTCACCTTCACCTTCACATTCACCTTCACCTTGACCTTCACCTTCACCTTCACTTTCGCCTTCACCTTCACCTTCACCAGCACCAGAACCACCAGCACCACCAGCACCAGCTCCAGCAGCACCAGCACCAGCAACAGCACCACCATCACCATCATCATCACAATCACCATCACCATTACCATTACCATTGCCATTACCATTACCATTACCAATACCATTACCATTACAAACACCATCACCATCACCATCGCCATCACCATCACCATCACCATCACCATTACCATCACCATCACCATCACCATCATCATCGCCATCACCATCATCATCACCATCACTATGACCATCCCCACCAGCACGACCACTACCTTCTACCTCACCTTCACGTTCACCTTCACTTTCACCTTCACCTTCACCTTCACCTTCACCTTCACCTTCACCTTCACCTTCACCTTCACCTTCACATTCACCTTCACCTTCACCAGCACCAGAACCACCAGGACCTCGACCACCAGCTCCACCAGCACCAGCACCAGCACCAGCACAAGCACCAGCAACAGCACCATCACCATCACCATCATCATCACCATCACAATCACAATTACCATCACCATTACCATTACCACCAACTTTACCATTACAATTACCATTGCCATTACCATTACCACAACCACCAACATTACCATTACCATTGCCATTACCATTACCATTATTATTACCATTACCATCACCATCACCATCACCATCACCATCACCTTCACCATCACCATCACCATCACCATCACCATCACCATCACCATCACCATCACCATTATCATCACCACCACTATCACCATCCCCACCAGCACGACCACTACCTTCTCCTTCACCTTCACGTTCACCTTCACTTTCAACTTCACCTTCACCTTCACCTTCACGTTCACCTTCACCTTCACCTTCACCTTCACCTTCACCTTCACCTTCACCTTCGCCTTCGCCTTCACCTTCACCTTCACCTTCACCTTCACCTTCACCTTCACCTACACCTTCACCTTCACCTTCACCTTCACCTTCACCTTCACCTTCACCTTCACCTTCACCTTCACCTTCACCTTCACCTTCACCTTCACCTTCACCTTCACCTTCACCTTCACCTTCACCTTCACCTTCACCTTCACCTTCACCTTCACCTTCACCTTCACCTTCACCTTCACCTTCACCTTCACCTTCACCTTCACCATCACCTTCACTTTCGCCTTCACCTTCACCTACACCTTCACCTTCACCTTCACCTTCACCTTCACCTTCACCTTCACCTTCACCTTCACCTTCACCTTCACCTTCACCTTCACCTTCACCTTCACCAGCACCAGAACCACCAGGACCTCGACCACCAGCTCCACCAGCACCAGCACCAGCACCAGCACCAGCACCAGCAACAGCACCATCACCATCACCATCATCATCACCATCACAATCACAATTACCATCACCATTACCATTACCACCAACTTTACCATTACAATTACCATTGCCATTACCATTACCACAACCACCAACATTACCATTACCATTGCCATTACCATTACCATTATTATTACCATTACCATCACTATCACCATCACCATCACCATCACCATCACCATCACCATCACCATCACCATCACCATTATCATCACCACCACTATCACCATCCCCACCAGCACGACCACTACCTTCTCCTTCACCTTCACGTTCACCTTCACTTTCAACTTCACCTTCACCTTCACCTTCACCTTCACCTTCACCTTCACCTTCACCTTCACCTTCACCTTCACCTTCACCTTCACCTTCACCTTCGCCTTCACCTTCACCTTCACCTTCACCTTCACCTTCGCCTTCACCTTCACCTTCACCTTCACCTTCACCAACACCTTCACCTTCACCTTCACCTTCACCTTCACCTTCACCTTCACCTTCACCTTCACCTTCACCTTCACCTTCACTTTCACCTTCACCTTCACCTTCACCTTCACCAGCACCAGAACCACCAGCACCTCGACCACCAGCTCCACCAGCACCAGCTCCAGCAGCACCAGCACCAGCAACAGCACCACCATCACCATCATCATCACAATCACCATCACCATTACCATTACCACCACCACTACCATTACCATTACCATTACCATTGCCATTACCATTACCATTACCATAACCAATACCATTACCATTACAATCACCATCACCATCACCATCGCCATCACCATCACCATCACCATCACCATTACATCACCATCACCATCATCATCACCATCACTATCACCATCCCCACCAGCACGACCACTACCTTCTACTTCACCTTCACGTTCACCTTCACTTTCACCTTCACCTTCACCTTCACCTTCACCTTCACCATCACCTTCACCTTCACTTTCACCTTCACCTTCACCTTCACCTTCACCTTCACCTTCGCCTTCACCTTCACCTTCACCTTCACCATCACCTTCACCTTCACCTTCACCTTCACTTTAACCTTTAACCTTTACCTTCTCCTTCACCTTCACTTTCACCATCACCATCACCATCACCATCACCATCACTGTCACTCACCATCAGCATCACAACCACCACGACCACGACCACGACCTTCTTCTTTACCTTCAACTTCACCTTCACCTTCACCATCACCTTCACCTTCACCTTCACCTTCACATTCACCTTCACCTTCACCTTCACCTTCACTTTCGCCTTCACCTTCACCTTCACCAGCACCAAAACCACCAGCACCACCAGCACCAGCTCCAGCAGCACCAGCAACAGCACCACCATCACCATCATCATCACAATCACCGTCACCATTACCATTACCACCACCACTACCATTACCATTACCTTTACCATTGCCATTACCATTACCATTACCATTACCATTACCAATACCATTACCATTACCATTACAATCACCATCACCATCACCATCGCCATCACCATCACCATTACCATCACCATCACCATCACCATCATCATCGCCATCACCATCATCATCACCATCACTATCACCATCCCCACCAGCACGACCACTACCTTCTACTTCACCTTCACGTTCACCTTCACTTACACCTTCACCTTCACCTTCACCTTCACCTTCACCTTCACCTTCACTTTCACCTTCACCTTCACCTTCACCTTCACATTCACCTTCACCTTCACCATCACCATCACCATCACCATCACCATCACCATCACCATCACCATCACCATCACCATCACCATCACCATCACCATCACCATCACCATCACCATCACCATCACCATCACCATCACCATCACTGTCACCATCAGCATCACAACCACCACGACCACCACCTTCTCCTTTACCTTCAACTTCACCTTCACCTTCACCTTCACCATCACCTTCACCTTCACCGTCACCTTCACTTTCACCTTCACCTTCACCTTCACCAGCGCCAGAACCACGAGCACGACGAGCACCAGCTCCACCAGCACCAGCACCAGCACCAGCACCATCACTATCACCATCACCATCACAATCACCATCACCATTACCACCAACTTTACCATTACAATTACCATTGCCATTACCATTACCACCACCACCAACATTACCATTACCATTGCCATTACCATTACCATTACCATAACCAATACCATTACCATTACAATCACCATCACCATCACCATCGCCATCACCATCACCATCACCATCACCATTACCATTACATCACCATCACCATCACCATCATTATCGCCATCACCATCATCATCACCATCACTATCACCATCCCCACCAGCACGACCACTACCTTCTACTTCACCTTCACGTTCACCTTCACTTTCACCTTCACCTTCACCTTCACCTTCACCTTCACCTTCACCATCACCTTCACCTTCACTTTCACCTTCACCTTCACCTTCACCTTCACATTCACCTTCACCTTCACCATCACCATCACCATCACCATCACCATCACCATCACCATCACCATCACCATCACCATCACCATCACCATCACTGTCACCATCAGCATCACAACCACCACGACCACCACCTTCTCCTTTACCTTCAACTTCAACTTCACCTTCACCTTCACCATCACCTTCACCTTCACCGTCAGCTTCACTTTCACCTTCACCTTCACCTTCACCAGCGCCAGAACCACCAGCACGACGAGCACCAGCTCCACCAGCACCAGCACCAGCACCAGGACCATCACCAGCACCATCATCATCACCATCACCATCACTATCACCATCACCATTACCATTACCACCAACTTTACCATTACAATTACCATTGCCATTACCATTACCACCACCACCAACATTACCATTACCATTGCCATTACCATTACCATTATCATTGCCATTACCATGACCATGACCATGACCATCACCATCACCATAACTGTCACCATCACCATCACAACCACCACGACCACCACCTTCTCCTTTACATTCACCTTCACCTTCACCTTCACATTCACCTTCACCTTCACCTTCACCTTCACCTTCACCTTCACCATCACCTTCACCTTCACCTTCACTTTAACCTTTAACCTTTACCTTCACCTTCACCTTCACTTTCACCATCACCATCACCATCACCATCACCATCACCATCACCATCACTGTCACCATCAGCATCACAACCACCACGACCACGACCTTCTTCTTTACCTTCAACTTCAACTTCACCTTCACCTTCACCATCCCCTTCACCTTCACCGTCAGCTTCACTTTCACCTTCACCTTCACCTTCACCAGCGCCAGAACCACCAGCACGACGAGCACCAGCTCCACCAGCACCAGCACCAGCACCAGGACCATCACCAGCACCATCATCATCACCATCACCATCACTATCACCATCACCATTACCATTACCACCAACTTTACCATTACAATTACCATTGCCATTACCATTACCACCACCACCAACATTACCATTACCATTGCCATTACCATTACCATTATCATTACCATTACCATGACCATGACCATGACCATCACCATCACCATAACTGTCACCATCACCATCACAACCACCACGACCACCACCTTCTCCTTTACATTCACCTTCACCTTCACCTTCACATTCACCTTCACCTTCACCTTCACCTTCACCTTCACCTTCACCATCACCTTCACCTTCACCTTCACTTTAACCTTTAACCTTTACCTTCACCTTCACCTTCACTTTCACCATCACCATCACCATCACCATCACCATCACCATCACTGTCACCATCAGCATCACAACCACCACGACCACGACCACGACCTTCTTCTTTAACTTCAACTTCACCTTCACCTTCACCATCACCTTCACCTTCACCTTCACCTTCACCTTCACCTTCACCTTCACATTCACCTTCACCTTCACCTTCACCTTCACCTTCACTTTCGCCTTCACCTTCACCTTCACCAGCACCAGGACCACCAGCACCACCAGCACCAGCTCCAGCAGCACCAGCACCAGCAACAGCACCACCATCACCATCATCATCACAATCACCATCACCATTACCATTACCATTGCCATTACCATTACCATTACCATTACCAATACCATTACCATTACAATCACCATCACCATCACCATCGCCATCACCATCACCATCACCATCACCATTACCATCATCATCACCATCACCATCATCATCGCCATCACCATCATCATCACCATCACTATCACCATCCCCACCATCACGACCACTACCTTCTACTTCACCTTCACGTTCACCTTCACTTTCACCTTCACCTTCACCTTCACCTTCACCTTCACCTTCACCTTCACCTTCACCTTCACCTTCACCTTCACATTCACCTTCACCTACACCTTCACCTTCACCTTCACCTTCACCTTCACCTTCACCTTCACCTTCACCTTCACCTTCACCTTCACCTTCACCTTCACCTTCACCTTCACCTTCACCTTCACCTTCACCTTCACCTTCACCTTCACCTTCACCTTCACCTTCACCTTCACCTTCACCTTCACCAGCACCAGAACCACCAGGACCTCGACCACCAGCTCCACCAGCACCAGCACCAGCACCAGCACCAGCACCAGCAACAGCACCATCACCATCACCATCATCATCACCATCACAATCACAATTACCATCACCATTACCATTACCACAACCACCAACATTACCATTACCATTGCCATTACCATTACCATTATTATTACCGTTACCATCACCATCACCATCACCATCACCATCACCATCACCATCACATCACCATTATCATCACCACCACTATCACCATCCCCACCAGCACGACCACTACCTTCTCCTTCACCTTCACGTTGACCTTCACTTTCAACTTCACCTTCACCTTCACCTTCACCTTCACCTTCACCTTCACCTTCACCTTCACCTTCACCTTCACCTTCACCTTCACCTTCACCTTCACCTTCACCTTCACCTTCGCCTTCGCCTTCACCTTCACCTTCACCTTCACCTTCACCTTCACCTTCACCTACACCTTCACCTTCACCTTCACCTTCACCTTCACCTTCACCTTCACCTTCACCTTCACCTTCACCTTCACCTTCACCTTCACCAGCACCAGAACCACCAGCACCTCGACCACCAGCTCCACCAACAACAGCACCACCATCACCAGCACCAGCAACAGCACCACCATCACCATCATCATCACAATCACCATCACCATTACCATTACCACCACCACTACCATTACCATTACCATTACCATTGCCATTACCATTACCATTACCATAACCAATACCATTACCATTACAATCACCATCACCATCACCATCGCCATCACCATCACCATCACCATCACCATTACATCACCATCACCATCACCATCACCATCATCATCGCCATCACCATCATCATCACCATCACTATCACCATCCCCACCAGCACGACCACTACCTTCTACTTCACCTTCACGTTCACCTTCACTTTCACCTTCACCTTCACCTTCACCTTCACCTTCACCATCACCTTCACCTTCACTTTCACCTTCACCTTCACCTTCACCTTCACCTTCACCTTCACCTTCACCATCACCATCACCATCACCATCACCATCACCATCACCATCACCATCACCATCACCATCACCATCACCATCACCATCACCATCACCATCACCATCACCATCACCATCACTGTCACCATCAGCATCACAACCACCACGACCACCACCTTCTCCTTTACCTTCAACTTCAACTTCACCTTCACCTTCACCATCACCTTCACCTTCACCGTCACCTTCACTTTCACCTTCACCTTCACCTTCACCAGCGCCAGAAGCACCAGCACGACGAGCACCAGCTCCACCAGCACCAGCACCAGCACCAGCACCAGCACCAGCACCAGCACCAGCACCATCACCATCACCATCGCCATCACAATCACCATCACCATTACCATTACCACCAACTTTAGCATTACAATTACCATTGCCATTACCATTACCACCACCACCAACATTACCATTACCATTACCATGACCATGACCATGACCATCACCATCACCATAACTATCACCATCACCATCACAACCACCACAACCACCACCTTCTCCTTTACATTC
>JAWNZC010000302.1:847500-852500 GCA_035771165.1 Paragorgia papillata
CTTCACCTTCACCTTCACCTTCACCTTCACCTTCACCTTCACCTTCACCTTCACCTTCACCTTCACCTTCACCTTCACCTTCACCTTCACCTTCACCTTCACCTTCACCTTCACCTTCACCTTCACCTTCACCTTCACCAGCACCACCAGCACCAACACCACCACCACCACGAACACCAGCACCAACACCAGCACCAACACCAGCACCAGTACCACAACCAGCACCAGCACAATCACCATCACCATCAACATCATTATCACCATCACCATCAAAACCACCACGACACCACCTTCTCCTTCACCTTCAACATCATCTTCACCTTCACCTTCACCTTCACGTTCACGTACACGTTCACGTTCACCTTCACCTTCACCTTCACCTTCACCTTCACCTTCACCTTCACCTTCACCTTCACCTTCACCTTCACCTTCACCTTCACCTTCACCTTCACCTTCACCTTCACCTTCACCTTCACCTTCACCTTCACCTTCACCTTCACCTTCACCTTCACCTTCGCCTTCACCTTCACCTTCACCTTCACCTTCACCTTCACCTTCACCTTCACCTTCACCTTCACCTACACCTTCACCTTCACCAGCACCACCAGCGCCAACACCACCACCACCACGAACACCAGCACCAACACCAGCACCAACACCAGCACCAGTACCACAACCAGCACCAGCACAATCACCATCACCATCAACATCATCATCACCATCACCATCAAAACCACCACGACACCACCTTCTCCTTCACCTTCAACATCATCTTCACCTTCACCTTCACCTTCACGTTCACGTTCACGTTCACGTTCACGTTCACCTTCACCTTCACCTTCACCTTCACCTTCACCTTCACCTTCACCTTCACCTTCACCTTCACCTTCACCTTCACCTTCACCTTCACCTTCACCTTCACCTTCACCTTCACCTTCACCTTCACCTTCACCTTCACCTTCACCTTCACCTTCACCTTCACCTTCACCTTCACCTTCACCTTCACCTTCACCTTCACCTTCACCTTCACCTTCACCTTCACCTTCACCTTCACCTTCACCTTCAACTTCACCTTCACCTTCACCTTCACCAGCACCACCAGCACCAACACCACCACCACCACGAACACCAGCACCAACACCAGCACCAACACCAGCACCAGTACCACAACCAGCACCAGCACAATCACCATCACCATCAACATCATTATCACCATCACCATCAAAACCACCACGACACCACCTTCTCCTTCACCTTCAACATCATCTTCACCTTCACCTTCACCTTCACGTTCACGTACACGTTCACGTTCACCTTCACCTTCACCTTCACCTTCACCTTCACCTTCACCTTCACCTTCACCTTCACCTTCACCTTCACCTTCACCTTCACCTTCACCTTCACCAGCACCGCCAGAACCAACACCACCACCAGCACCAACACCAGCACCAACACCAGCACCAACACCAGCACCAGTACCACAACCAGCACCAGCACAATCACCATCACCATCACCATCATTATCACCATCAAAACCACCACGACACCACCTTCTCCTTCACCTTCAACATCATCTTCACCTTCACCTTCACCTTCACCTTCACCTTCACCTTCACCTTCACCTTCACCTTCACCTTCACCTTCACCTTCACCTTCACCTTCACCTTCACCTTCACCTTCACCTTCACCTTCACCTTCACCTTCACCTTCACCTTCACCTTCACCTTCACTTTCACCTTCACCTTCACCTTCACCTTCACCTTCACCTTAACCTTCACCTTCACATTCACCTTCACCTTCACCAGCACCACCAGCACCACCAGCACCAACACCACCACCAACACCAGCACCAACACCAGCACCAGTATCACAACCAGCACCAGCACAATCACCATCACCATCACCATCATTATCACCATCACCATCAAAACCACCACGACACCACCTTCTCGTTCACCTTCAACATCATCTTCACCTTCACCTTCACGTTCACGTTCACGTTCACGTTCACGTTCACGTTCACGTTCACGTTCACGTTCACCTTCACCTTCACCTTCACCTTCACCTTCACCTTCACCTTCACCTTGAACTTCAACTTCACCTTCACATTCACCTTCACCTTCACCTTCACCAGCACCTCCAGCAACAGCACCAGCACCTGCACCATCACCATCACCATCACCATCACCATCACCATCACCATCACCATCACCATCACCATCACCATCACCATCACCATCACCATCACCATCACCATCACTATCACCATCACCATCACCATCACCATTATCATCACCATCACAGTCACAATCACCATCAACATTACGATTACCACCACCGTTACCATTACCATTGCCATTACCATTACCATTACCATTACCATTGCCATTACAATTACCATTACCATTACAATTACCATTACCAATACCAATACCATTACCATTACCATCACCATCACCATCACCATCACCATCACCATCACCATCACCATCACCATCACCATCACCATCACCATCACCATTACCATTACCATTACCATTACCATTGCCATTGCCATTGCCATTACCATTACCATTACCATGACCATGACCATGACCATGACCATCACCATAACTATCACCATCACCATCACAACCACCACGACCCCCACCTTCTCCTTTACTTTCACCTTCACCTTCACCTTCACCTTCACCTTCACGTTCACGTTCACGTTCACGTTCACGTTCACGTTCACGTTCACGTTCACCTTCACCTTCACCTTCACCTTCACCTTCACCTTCACCTTCACCTTCACCTTCACCTTCACCTTCACCTTCACCTTCACCTTCACCTTCACCTTCACCTTCACATTCACCTTCACCTTCACCTTCACCTTCACCTTCACCTTCACCTTCACCTTCACCTTCACCTTCACCTTCACCTTCACCTTCACCTTCACCTTCGCCTTCGCCTTCACCTTCACCTTCACCTTCACCTTCACCTTCACCTTCACCTTCACCTTCACCTTCACCTTCACCTTCACCTTCACCTTCACCTTCACCTTCACCTTCACCTTCACCTTCGCCTTCACCTTCACCTTCCCCTTCACCTTCACCTTCACCTTCACCTTCACCTTCACCTTCACCTTCACCTTCACCTTCACCTACACCTTCACCTTCACCAGCACCACCAGCACCAACACCACCACCACCACGAACACCAGCACCAACACCAGCACCAACGCCAGCACCAGTACCACAACCAGCACCAGCACAATCACCATCACCATCAACATCATTATCACCATCACCATCAAAACCACCACGACACCACCTTCTCCTTCACCTTCAACATCATCTTCACCTTCACCTTCACGTTCACGTTCACGTTCACGTTCACGTTCACCTTCACCTTCACCTTCACCTTCACCTTCACCTTCACCTTCACCTTCACCTTCACCTTCACCTTCACCTTCACCTTCACCTTCACCTTCACCTTCACCTTCACCTTCACCTTCACCTTCACCAGCACCGCCAGAACCAACACCACCACCAGCACCAACACCAGCACCAACACCAGCACCAACACCAGCACCAACACCAGCACCAGTACCACAACCAGCACCAGCACAATCACCATCACCATCACCATCATTATCGCCATCAAAACCACCATGACACCACCTTCTCCTTCACCTTCAACATCATCTTCACCTTCACCTTCTCCTTCACCTTCACCTTCACCTTCACCTTCACCTTCACCTTCACCTTCACCTTCACCTTCACCTTCACCTTCACCTTCACCTTCACCTTCACCTTCACCTTCACCTTCACCTTCACCTTCACCTTCACCTTCACCTTCACCTTCACCTTCACCTTCACCTTCACCTTCACTTTCACCTTCACCTTCACCTTCACCTTCACCTTCACCTTAACCTTCACCTTCACATTCACCTTCACCTTCACCAGCACCACCACCACCACCACCACCAACATCACCACCACCACCAACACCAGCACCAACACCAGCACCAGTATCACAACCAGCACCAGCACAATCACCATCACCATCACCATCATTATCACCATCACCATCATTATCACCATCACCATCAAAACCACCACGACACCACCTTCTGCTTCACCTTCAACATCATCTTCACCTTCACCTTCACCTTCACCTTCACGTTCACGTTCACGTTCACGTTCACTTTCACGTTCACCTTCACCTTCACCTTCACCTTCACCTTCACCTTCACCTTCACCTTCACCTTCAACTTCAACTTCACCTTCACATTCACCTTCACCTTCACCTTCACCAGCACCTCCAGCAACAGCACCAGCACCTGCACCATCACCATCACCATCACCATCACCATCACCATCACCATCACCATCACCATCACCATCACCATCACTATCACCATCACCATCACCATCACCATTATCATCACCATCACAGTCACAATCACCATCAACATTACGATTACCACCACCGTTAACATTACCATTGCCATTACCATTACCATTACCATTACCATTGCCATTACAATTACCATTACCATTACAATTACCATTACCAATACCAATACCATCACCATTACCATCACCATCACCATCACCATCACCATCACCATCACCATCACCATCACCATCACAATCACCATCACCATCACCATCACCCTCACCATCACCATCACTATCACCATCACCATCGCCACCACCACGACCACCACCTTCACCTTCACCTTCACCTTTACTTTCACCTTCACCTTCACTTTCACCTTCACCTTCACCTTCACCTTCACCTTCACCTTCACCTTCACCTTCACCTTCACCTTCACCTTCACCTTCACCTTCAACTTCACCTTCACCTTCACCTTTACTTTCACCTTCACCTTCACTTTCACCTTCACCTTCACCTTCACCTTCACCTTCACCTTCACCTTCACCTTCACCTTCACCTTCACCTTCACCTTCACCTTCACCTTCACCTTCACCTTCACCTTCACCTTCACCTTC
>JAWNZC010000302.1:857500-877500 GCA_035771165.1 Paragorgia papillata
AGCAGAATAGAGTAGAATAGAGTAGAATAGAGTAGAATAGAGTAGAATAGAGTAGAATAGAGTAGAATAGAGTAGAATAGAGTAGAATAGAGTAGAATAGAGTAGAATAGACTAGAGTAGAATAGAGCAGAATAGAGTAGAATAGAGGAGAATAGAGTAGAATAGAGTAGAATAGAGTGGAATAGACTAGAGTAGAATAGAGCAGAATAGAGTGGAATAGAGTAGAATAGAATAGAGTGGAATAGAATAGAGTAGAATAGAGTAGAATAGAGCAGAATAGAGTAGAATAGAGTAGAATAGAGTAGAATAGAGCAGAATAGAGTAGAATAGAGTAGAATAGAGTAGAATAGAGTAGAATAGAGTAGAATAGAGTAGAATAGACTAGAGTAGAATAGAGCAGAATAGAGTAGAATAGAGTAGAATAGAGTAGAGTAGAGTAGAATAGAGTAGAATAGAGTAGAATAGAGTAGAATAGGGTAGAATAGGGTAGAATAGGGTAGATTAGGGTAGAATAGAGTAGAGTAGAACATAGTATAATAGAGTTGAATATAGTATAATAGGATATAATAGGATAGAATGGGATAGAATGGGATAGAATGGGATAGAATGGGATAGAATGGGACATAATCGGATAAAATAGGACAGAATAGGAAATAATAGGGTAGAATAGGATAGAATAGGATAGAATAGGATAGAATAGGATAGAATAGGATAGAATAGGATAGAATAGGATAGAATAGGATAGAATAGGATAGAATAGGATAAAAAGGATAGAATAGGACAGAATAGGATAGAATGGAGTAGAATAGAGAAGAATAGAGTAAAATAGAGTAGAATAGAGTAGAATAGAGTAGAATGGAGTAGAATAGAGTAGAATAGAATAGAATAGAATGGAGTAGAATAGAGCAGAATAGAGTAGAAAAGAGTAGAATAGAGTAGAATAGGGTAGAATAGGGTAGAATAGGGTAGAATAGAGTAGAGTAGAACAGAGTATAATAGAGTTAATATAGTATAATAGGATATAATAGGATAGAATGGGATAGAATGGGATAGAATGGGATAGAATGGGATAGAATGGGATAGAATGGGATATAATCGGATAAAATAGGACAGAATAGGAAATAATAGGGTAGAATAGTATAGAATAGGATAGAATAGGATATAATAGGGTAGAATAGGATAGAATAGGATATAATAGGATAGAATAGGATAGAATAGGATAGAATAGGATAGAATAGGATAGAATAGGATAGAATAGGATAGAATAGGATAGAATAGGATAAAAAGGATAGAATAGGATAGAATAGGATAGAATGGAGTAGAATAGAGAAGAATAGAGTAGAATAGAGTAGAATAGAGTAGAATAGAGTAGAATAGAGTAGAATAGAGTAGAATAGAATAGAATAGAATGGAGTAGAATAGAGCAGAATAGAGTAGAAAAGAGTAGAATAGAGTAGAATAGGGTAGAATAGGGTAGAATAGGGTAGAATAGGGTAGAATAGAGTAGAGTAGAACAGAGTATAATAGAGTTAATACAGTATAATAGGATATAATAGGATAGAATGGGATAGAATGGGATGGAATGGGATAGAATGGGATAGAATAGGATAGAATAGGATAGAATAGAATAGAATAGAATAGAATAGAATAGAATAGAATAGAATAGGATAGAATAGAAAAGAATAGGAAATAATAGGTTTGAATAGTATTGAATAGGATGGAATAGGATGGAATAGGATGGAATAGGATTGAGTAGGATGGAATAGGATGGAATAGGATGGCATAGGATGGAATAAGATAGAATAGGATAGAATAGGATAGAATATGATTGAATATGATAGAATAGGATAGAATAGGATAGAATACATATGCCGAATTATTGTGGCAACTATTCCCTAGAAAATGCTGAGAAAAACAATCAGTTTGCTTTGTTGCTTAGATTTTGGGCGCGATTTCCTTGCTGGTTTTTTTTCCGCAATGTTGGAATTCGTTGTCAAAACATAGTCTATTTGCCCAAACAATTTTATCAAACGCCTTTGAATATTACAGTTTTTTTCGCATATAAGTCAAGCTCTTATAAGTCTTTTCTAATAAAATTATATTTTAATCCAGCAACTGACAGACTATCTTATTCACATAAGTAGAAAGTTGGAGTCGTTAAGATTGTTTCCATATTACTTCGTACAATTCAGAGGACTATTCAGAGGATCGTAAAGTCTATAAGTATTAATTTTATTCAGTTAAGCGTTAACAACTAGAATTTCGTGCACGTATGACTCAATTCTGCTTTAATCGTCATGCATTTTCTGTTTCACACAGATTCAAACATTATTTTTTATATAAAACAATGACAATAAACTATTGAATTCATAGGAACTTCGTTAATGATCTTTTTTTTTTTTAGTTACTAACACTGGCTCTCAATTTCATATTTAATGAAATTAATTGCACTGCATAGTAACCGCTAACGATGTGATCAGCTCGTTAAGATAAATATCTACAGTGTATCCAGGGATAGACTCCGGCATAGCAAACAACTAGATTCGGCTAGTAAAACACTATATGTTTAGGTGTTTTATATACCTGTAGGACAAGTGCCATCCTTATCGAGAACAATCCTAAAAGTCGAAAATGTTAATGTATTTGTAGAAAAAATTGATTACTGTTTAAATTATTTAAATAGCAGATGAAAACGAGTCATTCTCTAAGCATTAAATTACATCAAATGATGTTTATAAAAAGAGACGGACCATTTCTATTTAACAATCCAATTTCAATCATTGAAATGGCGCTGTTAAACACAGACTTTGTCGTGCATTCGGGTTAGGCTCAGACAATGGAACTATAACGGACGTATCTCCTACATGTAAATTATTATACGTGCAAAAGGCATGAGAATATAATCAGTGCTGTGAGTAACTTCGTTACTAGTAACTAGTTCGAGTAACTAGTTACATTTTTAAGTAACTGTCAGGCTGAAACTAGTTACTTTTTCTGAAGTAACTGTGACTATAACTAGTCACTTTTTGAAGAAGTAACTATAACTAGTTACTTTTTTGAAGAACTGTAACTAGTTACAATATTTGGTTAAAAAATGTGACTAGTATAGTTCCTGATATTCAGTTGAGGATGTCATTCTTTCTTGATAAAAATGGTTTTGATATAATAATAAAGGTACATTATGTACACATTTGACTATTTCTGCTTAGTGACAACTATATTTATGCATTTAGCTGTAAAAACATAATTATGGTATTGGTATCTAAACACTAGTAATTTCTTTGTTGATTCTAGTAACACGGACAATGGAATGTAACTTTGTAACTAGTTACAAAATTTTTGAAGTTACTTTGTAACTGTAACTAGTTACTTTCTTTTCATTGTAACTTTTATCGGTAACTAGTTACTTTTCTAACGATGTACCTGCAACTGTAACTAGTTACAAAAACTTTTACAGCAATGAATATACATGTAATATATTGTAATACTTCAAAAAGTTGTGCTAAGAGAAAGCTATTTTTGCACAAAAACGTTTAGAAGCTATTATTGTAAATAAAAAATGTTGCGTGTTTTAGTCTGTTTAAAACCTGTACAGTTGCAGCTGCTCTAACTGTTTTTATTGAAACAAAGCAGGCGGAAAGTGAGTCGCAGACTGAAAAAGCAATTTAAGAACACTCTTAAGAAGATAATGCTCAATATGTCAATACCAGTCGTATAACACCTGTATTATTTGTTTTTATAGGACGTTAAGAACGTTAAAGAATAATAAATATAGTTTAAATTGACGTTAATAATTTAACATTTAAATTTTAAATGTAATTTTAAAACGAAATTGAATAAAACGATATAAAATGAGATTAGAGAATTGGTGAATAGTATCCTATTTCACAACACTCTTAACTCTCACTCATTGTTAATTAAGATATGGGGACATTGATCTTCGCGCTATCTCTTAGACCCATAGGGCACCACCTCATCTTCCCTCACAAACCCAATAGAATGGCTGCTAGGCCACTCCAAAACCTTAATCCCAATACTTAAACCCAACACTTAAATTGATTGCCGTTCCTCAGAAAATCTGCTATTTGGCAATGAATTGAAAAATGACCTTCACGTGTTAATCCTGTGCAACCCTAGGGGTGTGGCCGTTTGTTTAGAGTGGCGGCAGGAAAGGCGCACACAAATTGCTTAAGTTCATTAATTTTCTCCCATTCCACCTGCACGGTCTGATCAACTTGTGCGAGCTTGGACGAGGCACCAGATGGATTGAGGACCTTTGCCAGTTGTAGTGCTGTGCCCCTAGACCAATCCACATGATCCATGATCTTGGATAATTCTGCCGTTGACAGGGCTAGTGTGATGGCACACCCAGCTCTAAAACCATGGAGAGTTTCGCCATTATCTGCACCCATGTCCTGGAGATACGTCTTCAAACGTGCTTCCGCTGTTGAGGAAGTGAAAGGAGCATCCAACACCGCCCCTTGAGCAGTCGTCGGACGAAAGAGGTAGCCTCGTCTGAGGTCAATATTTAACTGTTGAGCTACGGCTATGTACCTGTCTATTCGAAAGACGGGACAAATAGTGGTCTGTGGGGTTGCGCTTGATGCCGAAGATATTGGCGTGGCCATCTCGGAGTGCTTTTCCCCACGCATGGTTAAAAAGAAAACCATCATTTGGAAATCGTAGGATTTCTGCCACTTTAACTTGGCCCATGGCGCCAGGCCGGTCACCGATGAAAAAGACCGCCTTGAAGTATGCCTGGTCTCGAGTGAGAATAAAACGTTGTGTCGGAGTGAGGCCTGGCGATTGCAAGGCGTTTTCAATGTGAGTAGTTAACTAAACTAGCTGATCAATGAAAAACCGGCTGGCCTGTTTTGGTTGAATTCGTCCATGCAACTGTTCAGCTGTGATCAATCGGAGATAATCCTTTGCAGACTTGCCTGAAGCTGGGTTACCAAGGCCGAGTGGTTTGTTCCACTCGCCCTCCCGTCCCTGCGCATGAAAAATTTCACGCAATTTTCCGATGTAGGAGTCCACTATTTTATAGGCGAGTCTGACAGGGCAATTGCAAGTATGGACGCCTTTCGGGCCGAGATGTTCACAACCATTATGGTGGATTTGGATTTTCCCGGTCCGATCTTTGAACGCCAAGAAGGGGCAAACATCCCGTGGGGCGACGGTCGACAGTGTAGGGGAACCCGGCAAGGAGGCCAAAAATATTTCCAACTCCCGCAAGAGAAAGGCTTTCTGCTTGTATAACCAGTGGCTTGATCAAAAACCGCGAGTTGGTATTGCCGCCTGTCAAGGGCCTCCATTTATTTGCAATTGTAACTACAACTGGAACGAACACTAACCGACATGTAGGTTGTACTATTTCACTCACCACTATCCCTCCTTAAGAGGACTGGAAGGTCGAAACGCGTCGAGGGTTATCCAAATAACACAGACATACATAAATCCTTCTACGCTTCATTCTTTTCCTAAACATACATCAAACCACAGGCATATTTTACGACCCATCGACTGAAACTAGACACTTCATGTGAAACTTAACTGCTGTGGTCAAACGTAAAGTATTAGGCTTAAAGATGAGCGAAAAAAACTTGCAGATTTATGAAACATACCACTAATAACAGTGCATTGTCGCCACCGTGGTAGAACACAAATTATTATGCTCCAAATTAGTCCTCACACAACGCCAGTGAAGGTCTCACTGCCCACCATATTATATACAAATTTACGTCGACCGTACGGTTGGTGGGAAGTGATACGACTTTTCGTCGGTACCCACAACGCTGGAAAAACCGAAAGTCCACATCATTTGCATGAGCACAATATGGGCACCGCACGCAGGGGAGAAAAGCTTGGCAACTCGTGGAAGGTCCTAAATAAAGAAGTAGAAAATGAAATAACAAGACATCAGACAAGAAAATCATGTTATTGAAAAGGCGCATCATGCGATACAATAATAGTGAAATGGGACACGCGTGTCAGGTTTATTTCTATCACGAATGATTGGCTGTCTCTGTTGATTCCTGCAGTCGAAGGACATGGAACAGTAGTTAGTCAAAGGACAAGGCGAATGCCCATAAGTCGCCAGGAAGCCCCGTGTGGGGAACCCAGCCATACTTAATTAGAGGGAGCCAGTAAAGTATTTGGGTCACCTGACATCGCCAGATGTGACCACTCGCGCCACCAAACTCCTGTTGAATTCTGGACCAGGCGTCTGGGTGGAGTGTACAGTCAGCCAAAGATATGCGACGGGACGGTGGATCTGCAGGATTCTCCGCCGAGGCAACATAGGCGAGAAAGATGTGATATATTCAGCTTGGCTGTGGTGTAAAACAACTGCAACGCGATTCAAGGCGACACTTCTTCTTCCTTATCTTTCCCACGTACAAACCACCGCTTGGTTGTCCACTTGTACATCCACCTATGCATGCTCGATGGTATCAGCAAAAGACAATAATGTTTTATCGAGGGCCAATGCTTCTTAGTTGAAATATCCAGCGGCACTTCTTCCGCTGTCCAATAATCGGAGGTCCTGTCGTTGTGATCCAAGAGAAAGGTGCCTCCCCAACCAGATCTAGAACCGGACGCATCAGACGCCAGAGATAACTCACCGTCGCGAAATCAGCCATCTTTTTAGTGGCTTATTATCTCATAAGCTTGGGGTATTTACTAGGCCTCTCCAAGTCTATTTTGAATCCCTTACTTAGGATTTCTACTGGAATCTACCCGCCAAGTTTTCCACTTGATACCAGCAAAGAAGGAAAAATTCCGTGATCCCGTTCATAAAATTCTGAAGTGCTCTACTGTCTCGATCAAGACTCTTCAACTCCTTGTTGGGAAGTGTGCTTCTTTCTCCTTGGTTGTTCCAGGGGCACTTCTCTTTACAAGAGAAATAAACCATGCCATCTCTAAAGCCTTCCGCACGCATCGCCAGGTAAAGATTGACGGCAGATTAAGAGACGAGATAACGCATTGGCTCTTTCTCAAGGAGTGGGATAACCCACTTCCCTGGAGGGATGAACGGCACTTCCAGGTTAGGTTTGTCCATCGAGGGTAAGTTGGCATAAGCCCCATGAGTAAGATCTACTTGTAACTGGCGGTTATGTCTGTCATCAATATAAAGAGAGCATGGAATACCACTACGTCGCAGGAAGTTATATGCCATAACATCCGTCGTGTGACATACAAATGGGGCGATTTTCCCACCAAAGGGCAGGGCATTATAGACAAAATACCAAACAATAATAATAATAATATTTAATATTTCTATTGCGCGATTTTACATATGTATATGATCAAGTGCGCATTACAATATGGAGGTTATTTACAAGATAGAATATCAATAAAATATTTACAAGATAAAATTATAATTAACAATTTTAATAATAAAGCCTTCTTAAAAAGATGCGTCTTAATTAGCACTTTAAATTTAATAAAATTGTCCTCTTGGCGAATGTCAATTGGTAAACTATTCCAGAGCTTTGTCGCCGCAACTGAAAATGAACGATCGCCCAGAGTCTTCTTGGTTTTGAAAGTGGTTGGTTGTAATAATAGACCAGAGTACGAACGCAGACTATACTTGCATTGTTTCCTGATTGCAACTAAATCACAAATATATTTCGGTGCAAGTCCATAGATTGCTTTAAATGTTATAATAATAATTTTAAAGTCAATTCTGAACTTAATAGGTAGCCAGTGCAAGGAATATAGGACTGGAGTAATATGGCAATATCTTGGTGTATGACTTATAAGCCTCGCAGCTGTGTTCTGAAGCCGTTGTAACTTGCTTAAATAGACTTCAGGTAAACCAAAAAAGGTACGGCTTTCTCCGGTCAAGAACAGATGATCGTGACCTGACTTATCGCCTAATATAGTGTGGTAAGAGTCTCTATAAACCGGGCATCATGACATAATCTGGGCTTCGTAGATTCAACGGTAAGTGGTAGTATCAGGTGAGGAAGTTGAACCTGCCCCATTCTACCCCAGAAAGAAATGGCGCCCGTTTGTAAACGAGCAAGCAGTGTAGTTCGGAGGAATGCCGTGAACCGTCGGCAAAATGGATTATTTCTGAATTGCGAGCTAGGAGGGTGATCTGAGTTGTAGTGTTTTCCTTCAATATCCCTCACAAATGGCTGAAAATAGTCTGTAATGGAGACCTTATCCTGGATCCAACGTAAGACTTGGAGTTGGTCGGGGGATGGGGGTGTATCTGCGATTGCCTCCCACTGGTCGAAATGGTTGTGAAGTTCACCAGCCTGGAACCTATTATGGTCTCGGAATAATAGTTCGCTGGGGTCCGCCAGTGTCTCTCCCTGGCTTATTCGCTGAAGTCGTTTGGGAGAGATCCTGACTGCCAAGGAGTGCCACCCTATCACCGGCGCCAAGGCCGTTGGGTTTCCCATCCAATCAACCCATTGTTCCAGTCCTTGTGCATCGGATTGAGTATTAACATTCAACAGTCCCTTGTTAAAATTTCCATCAAATTCCCAATCCCAGAGGCACATCGTATCCCTAAAGGGGTCCAAAAAATAACACAATGGGCTAATGAGCGATAAGTAGAGATGGAATGGGAAACCCCCTCCCCCCCCGCCCGAAGGCTAGCATAGGGTGACAGTCATGACCCAGTATAAACTAGCAGAGTGAATTTAGAGACTCTGTTTTCACAACTATCACGCTTTAATATGGCCGAGTTGGGACAATAAAAGCATCTTGTGGTCTGGTATGGGGCTGTAGTGGCTCGTCGCCATATACTTGTGAATTGGTCCGGCTGGCGGCGGCGGTTGTTCTTTTCAACCTTGGCAACCACCTCCAACACCTTTTCATGGTCCTTATTTCCCAGGATGGGCAGGAGGAACTGTCGGAACTGCTCGTCCGGTTGATCGATTTTGGCTCTTAAAGTTTTTTTTGTAAACTGGTAGAATCCCGATTTTTGTAGATCCCGAGCCTTGAGCAGCATTCGTAATGGACTATAGTAACTCTAACGCTTCATATTTGCTGAAATCGGGCGCTGGGCGTGTGGCGAGGTTTCTAAACTTTGTCAATAATACATCCAGGTTCGGTGTCGTTAGGGTCACAACCACCCTCTGTATTTGTTCATATTTCCTAGCCAGTACCTTAAAGAGCGTATATCATGGTTCGGAAATTGACATATTTAGGATACTTGGAACCTTCTGAGAAGATTTGTGATATATCTTCCTTTTCGAAAGTTTCATCTTCATGGACTTTTTTGCTGTGAAAGTTGACGGAAGTGACGTCAAAAGAGGAATTTGCCTATACAAAATACACTTTACAGATTCCTCCTTTCACGTCGCTTCCGTCAAATTCACAGCAAAAAATTCCGTGAAGATGAAATTTTAGGAAAGGAAGGTATATTACATATCTTCTCAGAAGTTTCCAAATATCCTAAATATGTAAAATTTGATATAGGCACTTTAAAGAAAAGGACGCGTCGAATTACTATGTATCGAGACAGATTTGTTTTGTCTTTTGTTCTCCTAATGTCCTGTATAGGACAGCAGGCGTTAAAGCCTGGTTTTCACTAGCGACGTAATTGCAAGTATAACGCCATACGCAAGCGCAGTAAGCACTTAATGGTAGATGAAACCTTTGAATTAGGGAAAATAAAGTGTCAAATTGACCTTGAAGTGCTTACTGCGCTTGCGTTCGTCGTTATGCTTACGCTTACGTCGCTAGTGAAAATTAGACTTTAAAGGTGAAGCCGACCAAGTATCCTGTAATTGACCTGAGATTACGCTCTAAAAAGGATGCCAGTCATTAAGAGTTCCCAAAAGGACAGTTTACAAATAGGAGGCCGACCAAAATGTCGTAATAGGAACATGTCGTCCTGGGTAGTAGTATATCACGGCATGAAAGACAAACTGGTATATCTGACGAAAAGCACGACAACCAGGTACGGTTTTCCGGAATGAACACGTTACCCCCAAACAATAACGTCAACTAAGTATCACTAGGCAATAAACGCAGTTTAACGTATCCCTAACCCCCATTTTGGTCGTCAATCGAACACTGGCCGAAGGAATCATGCCATAAATAGATAGGCATTGAAAACGTGCTTGAACATCTCCATAAACCCTATTTGTGGTCCTCAATCAAACATTCCGCTGACAGAATCATACCACAAATAAAAATAGAGAAATGAACGTGCCTTAACCTCGCAATAAATTAGTTCATGCTGTTTGAATTTACGAATCCCTATATAATTCATGACAACGCCATCGCTTTCAAGTGCTTTCAGCTCACCAGGTGTCAACAGATTTTTAGAGAAAGGACAAAAGGCGTTTTAACAGCGATGAGGAGCATTTGTTGTTTTGTTTCTTTAGTTTGCGGTTAATGCTGACGGCTGAAGCTACCAGATAAAGCAAGACAATAGCTGTTTTAAACTTGGAATATTATAGAAGATTTCAACGGATAGGGATAACAATACAGACAGGTAAAAATTATATTCTGTTGGGTTTTTAACCGTCAGACATTATGTAGAATGTGTCTCGTATAATATTTAAGAGGGGTGAGATATTCGAGTTGATGTACCTACTGAAAGAACGAAATTAAGAGTTGAGAAAGGTTTTCAACTTTCCTTCATTATCATTTATAACAGATTTTCTCAAACAGCGAGTGTTATGTCTTTTGCTATAATACAGTAATAGCTTTGCTTTGGTAAGCTTTGCCATGCTTTGCCATACTACTACAAAATACTGAATGATGTCTGCTGGCTGTTGCTATAAGTATTCTCGATTGCTGCGAAAAGGCAGACATCAGGTTTCTTACTGCTGAAAGCTGCAATCCCGGTGTTCCGCCTTTGTTCGTTAGTTTATATGTTTTTCTGCAAATAAATACCTTCTTCCTCAACAATATGCCTGATCAATTGCAACTTTCTCAGACTCTAAATGATTTTATGCGGTATTTAACATGTTTTCACTTTGAATCTCGTTGCTAGTAAACCTAATTCCTCACTAGTACAGTATTCTGAACTAGTAAACGTTCCTCATTAGTAAACCTTCTTCGCTACAAAATCTTCTTTACTGGTAAACCGTTCTCACTATATACAGTAAGCCTTCCTTACTAGTAAACCTTCCTTATCATAATAATAATCTTCCCTCACTAGTAAACCTTGCTTACTACTAGACTTTCCGTGCTAGTAAACCTTCCTCAGTAATAAGCCTTCGTTACTAGTAAACCTTCCTTATTATAGTAATCTTCCCTCACTAGTAAACCTTCCTTACTACTAAACTTTCCGTACTAGTAAAGTAAACCTTCCTCAGTAATGTGCCTTTCTCACCAGTAAACATTCCTTATTAGTAAACATTTCTCATTGGTACACCTTCCTTACTAGTAAACCTTTCTCATTAGTACACCTTCCTTACTAGTAAACCTTTCTCATTAGTAAACCTTCCTTACTAGTAAACCATTCTCATTAGTAAACCTTCCTTACTAGTAAACCATTCTCATTAGTAAACCTTCCTCACTAGCAAACCTTTCTCACTACTAAACCGTTTTTACCGGTAAACCTTCCTCTCTAGTAAACTTTTCTCACTAGTAAACATTCCTCGCTAATAAACCTTCCTCGCTGGTAAATCTTCTTGAACCCACTTTAATGAACGATAAATGTAGAATAGTTGGCACAACAGGTAACCCCAATTACTGTCTACAGGATATATAACAACGATGATATATGCTATGTTACATCATCTGAGCAAACCATCACTCCTTTCTTTCTTGATCTTAACCGTTAAAAACCGTTAAAAATTACAAGTCTTTAAAATCCTTAGCTTTTGAAATTTGTTGACGACTTGGTAATGCATTGGAAAAGTCTACCCTACCATTACCATTGCCATTACCATTACCATTACCATTACCATTACCACTACCATTACCACTACCACTACCACTACCACTACCACTACCACTACCACTACCACTACCACTACCACTACCACTACCACTACCACTACCACTACCACTACCACTACCACTACCACTATCACTACCACTAACACTACGACGACGACGACCACGACTACGACCACGACCACGACCACGACCACGACCATGACCATGACCATTAGCATGACCATGACCATGAACATGACCATTAGCATGACCATGACCATGACCATGACCATTAGCATGACCATGACCATGACCATGACCATTAGCATGACCATGACCATGACCATGACCATTAGCATGACCATGACCATGACCATGACCATGACCATGACCATGACCATTAGCATGACCATGACCATGACCATGACCACGACCACGACCACGACCATGACCATGACCATGACCATGACCATGACCATGAACATGACCATGACCATGAACATAACCATTTGCATGACCATGACCGTTACCGTTATCATTACCAATAACATTACCATTACCATTGCCATTGCCATTACCATTACCATTACCAATAGCATTACCAATACCAATACCAATACGATTACCATTACCATTACCATTACCATTACCATTACCATTACCATACCACTACCATTACCATTACCATTACCACTACCACTACCACTACCACTACCACTACCACTACCACTACCACTACCACTACCACTACCACTACCACTACCACTACCACTACCACTACCACTACCACTACCACTACCACTACCACCACCACCACCACCACTACCACTACCACTACCACTACCACTACCACTACCACTACCACTACCACTACCACTACCACTACCACTACCACTACCACTACCACTACCACTGCCACTGCCACTGCCACTACCACTACCACTACCACTACCACTACCACTACCACTACCACTACCACTACCACTACCACTACCACTACCACTACCACTACCACTACCACCACCACTACCACTACCACCACCACTACCACTACCACCACCACTACTACTACTACTACCACTACCCCTATCACGAGAACTACCACTACCACTACCACTACCACTACCACTACCACTACCACTACCACTACCACTACCACTACCACTACCACTACCACTACCACTACCACTACCACTACCACTACCACTACCACTACCACTACCACTACCACTACCACTACCACTACCACTACCACTACCACTACCACTACCATTACCATTACCACTACCACTACCACTACCCCTACCACTACCCCTACCACTACCCCTATCACTACCACTACCACTACCACTACCACGACCACTACCACTACCACTACCAATACCACTACCACTACCCCTACCACTACCCCTATCACGACCACTACCACTACCACTACCACTACCATTATTATTATAATTATTATATTTATTATTACATTACTGTGAGGATAATCGAACCGGGACTGGATAAAGAAATTCGTCCAATAAGGTTGTAGCGTTAACACAAAGAAAATTCGTAAAGCATTGATCGAACAATGAAAGAATGGACAAAATTAATCCAACTCCATCTCAATTTTGTGCAATCTAAAACCGCTTTTCTTCCCAATTCTACACATTTTGGTCAAATTTTTGTAACATTTTTGTGAAAATTATTTAGATATGACGCAGGTCTCGTTAACGGGGCGCAAAAGCGCCAGATCAACGAATCAATACAACAATGGCTCGTATTTTGCCTAATATTCAGTTACGAGTAAATCAAAAAGGTGGTCTATACGACAACGGTCGTCGTCATTCACAGCTTTTTAGAGAGCGAGTTTTAGACTTGAATAACGATGGATTTAGTAAACCCTTCATCGCAAATGAGATCAACACCAGCAGACACTTTGTCAGTAACGTCCTGAACCCCAAAAGCAAAGTAGTTCCGCGCCGTCCAAAGATGATAGATGCTGTTGTAGAGTATGTAGAAATGGAAAAGCTTTGTAAGCCGAGTGCTTGTTGTTCATAAATAAAGAAAAGACTCTTACTGGACAGAGTTGTGCACCCCGATAACCTTCCTTCCGTAAATTCAATAAAAAGGTAGACCCAAAAAGATTTATTTGTGACGAAGAAAACGATCCAGCAAGTACCACTTGAATCGCAGACTGCAGCTAATATTGAATACGCAAATTTATTTCTTGGCCGTGTAAGCGAACTGCATCCAGCAACTATCCATTTTTTTGACGAACGTAGTGTGGTGAAAACTACGACGAACCGTCGATATGGAAATTCTCGGATTGGGGAACCAGCTTTTGAGATGCAAAGATACGCGTCGAACGCCACATATACAATTAATTTACTGCACTCCATCCAAGGTGTTGATTATGTAGAACTAGTATAAGTAATAAACGATGCATCAATGGTAATGAACTATTGATTAATTTTGAAGAAGTATTAAATACGACCCGCGCAGATGGCTCAGTGATTCTTGAACGAGGAGACACTGTCATCCTTGACAACTGCGGCTTTCACCACGGGAATTTCGCTGAGCCAATGCTGAAAAATATGTTTGTTAAGTGTGGGATACAACAATTATTCCAGCCATCTTACTCTCCGCATTTGAATACTTGCGAGTTTTGTTTTCGGCAGATAAAGGCATTCTTGAATCTAAATCAAGCTCTTGCTGAGCACCAAACAGAATATTGTGTGTACCATGCGAACAGATATCGCGAACTAATTCAACCAACTATTTCCGACACTGCGGGTTATATTATTTGACTGTGTTGAAGTTAATAAGTTTTATAATATTATTTTGTTGATATTTTATTTTTAAATTATTGAAATAAAAAGCTATGCTTTCTTTATTGGGTACATGTGAACGGAGTTTAAGATATTTTGAACGATATTTCATTGCGACGTGTTCGTATACGGTGGTTGACAACCATCACAATAATTATGAGAAAATTGGCCAAAATATTAGCCATTCTTAGCCTGCGAACTGTGCATAGCTATTTAACAAAGATAAACAGAGCTATTCGTAAAGAAAGCCAGTCCCCTGCCCCACTACAAGCTTGTGGAAATACTAAGTTCTAATTTGTTGTTGCCTTGCAACGTCATTCAGTGACTTGGAGTTCGGTGACAGGAAGGCGCCAAATAACTCGGACACATCATTGAAGTAGATCTTTTGATATTTTTGAAATTTGGAGTAAACAGATTTGGAACTGGAAGTCTGGAAATGGAAGCAACGTCGTCTGAGGTTTTTGAGTGGATGAAGACGATATCTAGCGGCCTCCAATTGGAAAGACTCCAGAGTATGAAATTCGGGTTTCACTACTCGTAAGTCGTTAAAATATGGCGAGAAGAATGATTTAGATACTTTTTTCCCGTCTCCCAAAAAACTCCTCCTAGCGGAAAAAGAATACTTGAAACAGAAATCGAAAACCTAAAAGCTAACGAGAACGTCGAGAGATGTTTGCAGCCATGTAGGCGAGCTTTTTCCACCAACTCATCTTGTAGGTCACACTGCTTCGCAGGCTGGTCACACTGGCGGTGTACATGGCCAAACAGTTACTTTAAACCATCAGCAATTTCTTGTCGGTAGTTACGGCAAGCGCCGCGTATGTAAGCCATTTACAAGTTCCGACATTTTCTTCCTCTGCTTCAGCTCCTGCCTTCGAGTATCAACCTTCCGAAAAGAGCCTCTCGAACAAGAGAACCGTTACTCCAAGTCAACCCAAATCCTATGTGGGTAACAGCCAAATTTAACTAATTCAAGACGTACAAACAATTCAAGTTCAAATTAAGAGCGTAAGTGAATAATTAGCAAGACAGCAGAAAGATATACATAACTGCGAAACTTATGCTGAAAAACGAGCAAAAATCTGTTCGAATTGTCACGGACTTGGACGTACCAAAGCTAGATGCTCAAACGAGCCGTGCTTAGGATTTGATGCATGTAAACTATCTTCCAAGCATCCTGAAATAAAGAAGGAACTACTGGAGCTCAAAAATCTCATTAAACAAATGGAAAAAAGGAAAATAAAAGCACAAAGTGATTTGGAAGCTTTCAAGTTTGCGTGTACGTGAAAGAGCGTCCACTAGCTTTTATTCTGTGATAAGACCACGTGATATGCAAAACGCCGTGAAATATATAAACAGGTCTGCGTTGGACGAAGACCTTCTGATTTTGAAGAAAGCGTTAGGAAACAAAATTGCACTTGGTGAATCGAGAGATTGGGAGCTACCCGCATTCATCAATGAACGTTTCAAGAAATCTCATATCGACATCTACAACATGGATCCGTATTGAAGTGTATAAAAATTCGTACAAGATATTTTACAAGTAGCTTTTTTTGCAGTGCGATTCAGTTTAGTAATCAGACATGTAAAGTATGTAGAGCCTGCGCCGCATGTAAATACCCAGGCTAGTAAAGTTTAAAGAGGATAAATAGCTCACTGCAAGTGAAGTAAAGCTTCCGCCTTTCAGTTAATGTTTGATATTATAGTTTTGAAAATTACTCCCACTTGTTTTTATTGTTTATTAGTGGTAATAGTATTGGGGTTCTAATTTCCTTAGAATCGCACAACTTAATAAGGAGCATAAATAGCTCACCGCATGTATAAATATATACCAATTTAATGTGAAGTAAATGGCTTCTGTTTCCGTTATGTTTGATATTATATTTTTGAAAATGACTTCCACTTGTTTTTATTGTCTATTAGTTGTAATAGTCTTATAAGAGTTCTAACTTCATAAGAATCGTACAACTTGTTAGAATTTTGATGGCTGAACAATGCTCCAATAACCGATTGTTATCGATCTTGGCAGCTGAAGTCATTGCTGAACGTCATGTTTGTTGAGAATATATTGTTCACGGTGTGACGCACTCATTGTGCACGCGTAATAACCGTGAAACCAGATCAGTGCCATGAACCATGTGCTTTTTGGTTTCCATTTGGAAGCAATGGTCGACCAAATGGAAACTATAAATATTACGGAAATTTGTGTGCGACAGTCTGCGACCGTGGAAGGCAGTTTATAGCGGCAGGGTTGTAGAAATTTGCTTTAATGCATGGTTCTATCTCGATCTCGCCATCCCGGCGACCGTGAAATCAGTATTGATTTTTACCGCGTCTGCCTCTTGATTGTTTCAAGACGGGTTTTTACCCGTGGTGTTTCAAGACGGATTTATTTCGAGACGGGTTTGTTTCCAGATGGCTGCGATGAGATGGGTTTGTTTCGAGATGCGTTTGTCGGCAAGATAGATTTTTACGGGAAAAACCCATCTTGAAACAAACGTTAACCCGTCTTGAAACAAATCCGTCTGAAACTGCATGAACAAACCTGTCTTGAAACAAATCCATACGGAAACAAACCCATCTTGAAACAAACACATATCGAAACAAACCCGCGTCTGTAAGCCCCAGACTCGAATCAACCCAGAGGCAGACGTAGAGCAAGCCTACTTGCGACAGTCACCCAGAGTTGAAAAGCTGCCTGCCCGTTGTTTGTACTTTCATTATGCCGCTTGTGACCAATCCGCGTGGCGACCAAATGGAAACCAGGCTTTACGCAAGTAAAATTTAAAAGAAAACTCAATAAAACAGTCGGAATAGGGTAATCGCCTGAATCATCTGTGTGTTGAAACAAGAGAAATACTGTGTAATTTCGACTATAACTTCGTTGTGTTTCTTTGTTCTATTGGCGCGCTTTGATTGGTCACGGTGGATTGGTCGACATTCCTACGTGGTCCCGGTTCGAGTATCCTCACAGTATTTATTATACTTATTATATGCACCACAAAATTACTACATTTTGATTGGTTGAGAGGAGTACAATTATTTAATTAATTGTACTGCAGTACAATTATTTTATTAATTGTACTGCTCCCAAGGACCTGGGAACTATGTTGACAATAAAATTCAAAATTCTGCAATGGAAAGTTTTCACATTTCCAACGACTTGTAGTACACTATGAACTAAAAATTCCTTGTAAATATTTTGAATTGAGTACGGAGAACACCCAGAGTGAAAATGTTTCTTGTCAAGTAATGAAACAAGATGTTTTTAAAGCCGTGAGTAAGTACGAAGCGTACGTGTCGTAATTTTGTCATGCATATAATAAATGAGTAATCATATGATTTTGCTCGTACAATTAAGTATTTACACTACTCGTGATATTTGAAAATTCTGCCAAATTGCGCTGGCATGACGGCTCGTGCAATTTTGGCAAAATTTTCAAATATCACTTGTAGTGTAAATACTTAATTGTACTCGCTATTATATGATTACCTATACTTATTATACAAATTTAACATTCATGCCAAATCTTTCTAAGGTACAAGCGAGGCACGAAAGAAGTTCTGAAGTGACTTGGCAGATTCTTTGCTGTTTGTGGATCTCTACAAAGACTCAAGCATGAACTGGAAATTTTTGGCGTTGCTGATTTGCAGCGTCTCCATGCAGTATCCTATTGCTCAAGGTAGGTTAAGTTGTATATTTACAATCGGGTTCAAATTCACGTCCAGGTGCCGGTTCGCAACCACGTTCATGTCTATGTCCATATTCACACGTCCAGGACGACAGGTCTAGGACCACACGTTCAAGGACCACACGACCATCTACCTCCTCGTTTACAATAACGTCTAAGACTACGTTCACGTCAACATTCACGTTTACTCTAACTGTGCCTAGCCTGTGCTTCCTTGTATCCCCTTCCCGTTCTCCGTCATTCAGCCATATCCACATCCACGTCTAATGCACGAGTTTCACTTATTCTAAAATGCTTAAAGCATGAGTTCTAAAATTTAGAACTACGCTTCAAAGCGTGCTCAGCATGCAACCTGCGCAACCTGTCCCGCCCCAAGCAGGCTGGGTCAAAACCAAATAGGTACGAGCCTTTTTTTTTGTGTGTTATGTTGATTTATCTTTCAACATGGCGTCAAGAGTTCGTCCAGGAATTTCGCATCCAGCTAAACGTTTTAAAGCATGTAAGGTTCGCATTCGTTCAGTTTCAACATCTGGCGAGAGAGCTACCAAAAGCATAAACTTAAAAGTCCCTTGCAAAACTGTGAATACTGACAATTCGAGATCGTTGTCGTCGAACGCTAAAGACACATGGCCAACGTCAACATCAGAATATGGACCAAATGCAGTATTTACTGAAGAACATCTAAACAACGAAAGCGAACCTAGTTCTACGGTATCTAAGCATCAGATATGGAGAGTTAAGGGATACGAAAGCTGGGCAAGAACACGCGAATCCCTATTACATGGCCGCATTAAAGAATAAGGATTCGTAGGAAACATGTGCTTGCGACGGAGCGGCTGAAGTTCAATGTATTGACTGCGGTCAAGAGCAGCATTATTGCATCGACTGCGCAAAGAAAGCTCACGAAAGGAGAAATTATTTCCATGTGTTAGAAAGGTTTAAAGTGAGTATAAACTGTCGTTTCTTTCAAGAGATGTCGATTTTGATATTTGTGGATATAATCAGAAAACTGCTTATTTTTATATTTCTGACGGGATGGTTGCTTTTTGCCATTCTTTTCAAACCATACGGTAATTGCCATGAGTCACCAATGAACTTGCCCATCCGCCCAATCCAGAAACATTGTCTGCATTGACAAACATGGTAAGAGAACTTAAAATAGTATACAGTGTATACTTACTTTAGTTGATTTATCGTTATAATATATTTATATAGAATGAGTGCAACCTAATTCATCACAGTGAGTTTTTTAACTTGCACTAAATATTATTGGTATTAAGGATAAAAGCAGTAATAATAATACTGTATATACTTCCTACTGCTGCTGCTACTACTACTACTACTACTACTACTACTGCTGCTGCTACTACTGCTACTACTACTACTACTACTACTACTACTACTACTACTACTACTACTACTACTACTACTACTACTGCTACTACTACTACTGCTACTACTACTACTACTACTACTACTACTACTACTACTACTACTACTACTACTACTACTACTGCTGCTACTACTACTACTACTACTACTACTACTACTGCTACTACTACTACTACTACTACTACTACTACTACTACTACTACTACTACTACTACTACTACTACTACTACTGCTGCTGCTG